>WNWU01000012.1:34915062-34944818 GCA_012654045.1 Ptyas mucosa
GTGACCTCCTATTCCTCCCCGGTGACCTCCTACTCCTCCCCGGTGACTTCAGCCTTCCCCTCGTTCCCCTCGCCCTCGGTGGCCACCAGCTATGCGTCAATTGCCTCTTCCACCTTTCATAGCCAGGCGGGGGTAGGGGGCAGCCCCTATCCCTCTCCTGGTGGTCTCTCCAGCCCCTTCAGCTCCTCAGTGACTTCAACCCTTCCTGACTTGGCCTCCACTTTCTCGCCTCGGACCATTGAGATCTGTTGAGAGAAGAAAAGGAAGCGAGGTCCCAAAAGGGCCTGCTCACCCAGGCCTAGCCAGCCTGACCCAGGCCACAGCAAGCCCCCTGGAGGGCCTCCAGACCTTTCAACTGCCTGAAAAGCAGCTGGACAACTTCGAGACCGCGGAGTTGCTCCACTTCTGTCCAAGAACTTAACCTTGCATGGATAAGCAAGCGCGACCTTCTTTCCCAAGAGCCCCGGCCCGGCTCCTTTCCCTTCTCTCCGGGCCCTGTGGTCCATCAGAAAACAAAGGACGTTGGGCTCCGGGCGGTCTCAGTTGTGATCATGTGCCTGCCCTGCCACGGCTTTGCTTCCCCTGAGAACCCGCGACGTGCCAACCTCTTTGCAGATTCATCTTGCTTATTCTTTGGAGTACGAAGGACCATTATTATTATTTTGTAAGTTGTGAGTTTTGCTCTTTTAGTGACGACAAAGCTGTACTGAGTTTTACAACATGTCTGGGGCAGGGGGCTTGGGAGTAAAAAAAAAAAAGCAGCACTTAAAACTGTATTTGAGCATGTCAAGAGTGTGATGTTCTTTGTAAATATCACCTTAGGGATGAAAGCACTCTCACTGGCAAAAAGTTACTTAGTTTTCCTCTGGGTTTTTTGTTTTTTTTCCCCCAGTCCCAAGTCTTGGTGCCTTGTTGTGAAGCCCTGCTGACGTCATGCATTCGTGTGATTGGATGCTTTGCATCTAGCCTTAAGGGAAAAGGGAAAGTGTGAAAAGGAGGGACTGAGGCTCAGAAACAAAAATGCAAAAGGAGCGAAAGGTGGAATGTAAGCAAAAACAAAACACAAAAAAACGTACTTCTTAAAAGTCTATTTTTGTTACAGAAGTGTAAAAATTTATAAATATATTCAGCAGTTGAAATGTTGTAGTTACCTACTGAGTAGGCGGCAATTTTGTATGTTATGAACATGCGGTTCATTATTTTTGTGGTTTTATTTTTGACTTTGTACTTGTGTTTGTTTATAAGCCAACACATCGAATGCGCTTTACTGCCAATGGGATATTTGGTGTACAATAATCTCCAGAAAAGTTAATAAAACTATCGAGAGACCAGCAGTCCTGTTATTGTTGTTGTTGTTTTTCCTTATTCCAGGCCCAGCTTGGTGGCTCCCCTTGCTCCTTTCCACTGGGAAGGGAAGGACACTTCATCTTTGTGACTTGGGAAGAACTTGATGGGTATCATCATCTACTCTCAATCCCATGACATACTGGGAAGCGGGGGTGGGGGGGTGGGGGGGTGTCTAGACATGGAAGTGGGACGGACGAGTGGGAATGCAAGCTCTTCCTGATACTTTGATTTTTCTGGGTGGGTCACTGATGGATTCCCCCTTTTGTCAAAAGAAAAGAGTTGGGCTTAGTAAAAATTAAAAACCCATGGCTTTCTCTGGGGCCACAGATCTTGTCACTCCTGATTATTGCCCATCCTAGCTGGGGCAGATGGAAGTTGGAGTCCACACACTACTTAGGGTTCTGCAGTGTTCCTACCTTACAACACTACTTCAAGGTACCTGACCCCAAAAACCTACACTTCCATCAATGGCTAACAAATATATATCTAGGAGGTGAGGGGAACAGCGATGGATATGCTTTCCCTGGATCTGCCCCGGGGACTGTGACCTCTCTGCTGTTCTTTCCTTTCCCTCTCCCCCCCCCTCCAGGCCATCGTTTTATTCCGATGATAAGAAAGAAGGATCATTTGCTCATAGGGGAGGGGGAAGCAATCAAAGGGGCACCCAAAGAGATCGACTGGTGCACCCTAAATGCAGAAGCCAAGCAATTCTAGAGGCAGTTGGAGAAGTGGGGGGGGGGAGGAGAGAGAGCCTGCCCGGAGGACTTTACGAAACCCTAGATCCTAAATACTAAGAAGAGCTTGGATCTCAATTCCATTCCACAAACTTATGTGTCATATTCCTCCTCCACGGTCTAGACTCTAGACCGTGGAGGAGGAATATGACACATAGGTTTGTGGAATGGAATTCAGATCCAGGCGGATCCCAGCGATGGAAGGGGGGCGGAATCGGTTGTTATTCTTTCTGGATCCCAACAGGCAGAACCAAGCAGGCTAAGAACTCAGTAGCCCCGGCGCTTTCCTTAAAGAAAGGACGCTGCCCCGGACAGAATCCGTTTAGATCACAGCCCCGTCCGAGTCTCTTCGCCGTGGTAAACTGCTGGTTTAGAGCAGCGCGGGGGCTATCCGCGAGAAAAGTTACGACAAGCCGCGGGGAGCCCTCGAAGTTGCCCTGCATTCATTCCCACCGCTAGTTTGCTTTGTACTATTTTTTTTTTCCTATTGAGCCTTTCCGAGAGCCGAGGGGTTCCGAGACTGCCGCGGCGACGGCGCTAAAGGCGAGGATGCCAAACCCTGATTTCTGTGGGGAAAACACCTTTTGGGGTTGCTCTTTTATTCTGCAAAAGGCTGGAGCTCCCCTTCCATCCCGGTTTACGCGAAACATGCGCAGCCTCCGGCGCTAGATCAAATTCTGTAGTAAGAAGGAACTGCGCCGCAGCTTTAAACCTAACCTGTCTCTCCGAGTCGGTCTTCTCCGGGGGCTTCAAGTTCTATGATTAGAATGTAGGAGGCCCTCTTGTCCAGCCCAACAGCTTTGTGGGTTGGGAACTACCACAGGGGATGGAAATGAAAGAAGTTCTCGATCCCCAAGCCTAAAGGGGCTTCGGACCAGAGTAGAGAATTCTCCGACAGATCTCCCTTCCAGACCCTGATATTTCTGGCATTAGTTTGACAGGTTAGAAAGAGGCTTCGTGAACAACCCCATTTCCAAAACGGAAGGTAGCCATTCTTGTCTTTCGGGTCTGATTCCTGTGCAGAGCACGCAGAATCTTCACCCAATATAGGCAAACAATTTTTAAAAGCTACATCGGAAGCATTTCTGCCTGTCCTGAGAAAAGCACCACAGGTGGACAAACTGGCTTCTCGCTTGAAGCTTCCAAACAGCCTGATTTTCGGTCCCTGCGCTTAAGACGGGGAGGGAAAGGAGCTGTGTCTCCGCGGAATAGCTAATGAAGAAGGCGGAGGTTGTCCCCGCCGTCGAACAAAAGGCTCTTGGGCAGCTCCTCCATCCAGGTGCTAGCCGATTCTTTGGAAAGCCGGACAGATATTAGCCGTCCGGTCCGGTCCGGAATCCCCAGCAAGCAGGTGCCTGTTGCCAGGGTCCTTGGATACCTTGGGACAGCCGCTGTCCTGCCTCCAGAGGAAGACTTCTCCCCCGCTGGGGCAGCCGAAGGATAAGCTGGACAGGAGCTGGCAAAGGGGCTGCCTCCTGGTATTTGGGGTGGGGCCCCCTGCCATTCTTTGCATTGGAACCTATAGGAGTTGTGGTCTAAAATAAAAGGAGGTGTCAGGTCGGAAATGGGCAGAATCAGAACTGGCCATGTCATCAGGAGAAGGTGCCTCCGTTCTCTCCAGCAGGAAGAGAGCTGGAATGCCGAGCGGGTGCTTGGGGATTCCCCCTGGGAGAGTGGTCCTTGAAGCCCCGCAGCACCAACCCTCGAAGGGCAGAGCAAGCCACCTTTGAGGGTGGGCTGGACGTTTCAAATGGCAATAGGCTTATTCAGAAGTTGGACAGTAGCCAGGGAGGGTCAAGGCGCCCCGGAAACTTCGGCTGAAAAAGGCTCCCACTGTCAGGATGGTCCCTTGGGGTTCTTTGTGTCGGCCAGCGGGGTATGTTTAACGCTTCTTACACACGACGGTCGGCCGGGGAAAAAGGCTCCAAAACTTCCGGAAGCTCGTGTGGTCCCGTAACGCAGTGCAGGAGAAGTCTCCCGGCTCCCCGGAGAACGACCAGAGAGCTGGTTGTGGGGTGGTGGGTTTAACAATCCCGGGTTAAGGGTTCTTCTAGCTACGCCTGGCGCAATCCGGAAAGCCAGATAGTCTGGGAGGAAGGACAACGTCCGGAATCCTCTGCTTGGCCGGGAATCCCATGTCTTATACTTCCAACAGGCTGGAAGGCGCTAAATTGAAGAAAGCAAGTTGCATTGCTCATCTTGCATAAAGCTTCCATACGTTTACTAATAAAACGGCACGTGTTTCACACGGCGCGCTAAGCTAACCCCCCACTGTTAATAGAGCCCCAGTTTCCTGACCCAATTCACTGTTATGCCTTACCAGGACCCTCAGAACTAGGAAGGAAACACCTGAGCCGGATTCGAGCCCCAGAATCTTGCCGAGCAGCGGGTGCGCTGTAGGATTTGGCGGGACCTGTCCTCTCCCCGCTTCGTCCTTTTCCGATCCTTAGAACAACCTTGCAAGGGAGGCCGAGGTGATTCCCTCTAGCATATACTTCGGACGGGTCACGGGAGAAGAGGGGAACTTTTCCTCTCCAAATACGTTCCAGAATTTCTAAACTGGCACGTCCGGAAACAGCCCCCACCCCGTGCTCCCACTTGGCCCAGAACCTGAGGCCGAGTGCCGACGGGCAGCGGGGCTCCTCCCTGGGGCAAAAAAGTTGAGCATTGACCTGCCACGCTGCTGCGAGTCCTCTAATCGCAGAAAAGGGTTGTTTCGACCAGCCACGCTTCATCGGAGGTTTGGGTGCATCCTTGGAAGCACCAAGGGAAGCGAGGGGGCAGGCGGGCCAGACCAGGAAGAGGCCTTCAATAGTCTCTGTGACAGCACTAAAGGGCAGCCCTCTCTCTCCGTCCTGTCAACTTTCCCTACTCCGCTCAAGAGAGCAGTTCCGGGGACTTACTCCCAAGTAAGCAGCAAAGGACAAGGGCAACCAAGGCGGGAGCTTTACTGTTTTTGCAGCACTAAGGAAGTGGAGTCAGTCCTGCGACATATATCCAAGGCGAAGGTATTACTTATGAGGGAAAACTTCTGCAAGGAAAAATATGGCGGTAGCCTTTTGGGTGCCGCAAGATTCCTCGCTAGTGCTGTGGAAGCTTCAGCCTCGCGACCCTTCAATGAAAAAAAAGAGACGTGGGAGAGTGGAACGGGCTGACTGATGGCGTCGAGCAAAGCCTAACGTGAGAGGCATCGAGGCATGATCCAGCCCAGAAAAAGTCAACAGGAGTTAACTGTGGTCCAGACCAGGGATCTCCAATCTTGGCAACTTTAAGCCTGACGGACTTCAACTCAGCTTTGCTGGCTGGAGAATTCTGGGAGTTGAAGTCCGCCAAGGCTTAAAGTTGCCAAGGTTGGAGATCCTTGGTCCAGACAACAACTCTGCCTTTCCATCTTACCCTCTGGACTGACTATTGGGCAGCTTTTATGATGGAGATGGGGGATGTGGGGACAGATCTGGACCTATAGGAAACCCATTTTTACCATAGACTTGAGTTTTTCAAAAACTGCTTCTTCCTCCCTATTTCTTCCTAAAGTTAGATTTTGGTTGGTACAAAATCCTCTTCAGAATGTGGATCTGCTCCTACCTTGGGAGGAAAGATTTGGCTGAGATCCACGGGTTTCCCCTCCATTCCGCTGAGTTGATTAACTTGATGAAACATGTAGCTCCTTATAAATCAGGCCACGCAGGCGAGTTAGGGCTGAGGCAGATGGTTTCTCCCAGCACGATCAGTTTTGAGGGGACAGTAAAGCAATCGTGCCTCTAAGCTTGTGCAGAATGCTCTCCTTGCTGTGGACTAACTGCGCCTACTTATCACACAGCTGGGAATAGGGAGAAGAATGCCCGGGGCAAGGGAACATAAGTGTCAAGAAAATAAACCGGAGTAGCGGACACCTTCAGGAATTACGGTAAGTAGTTAGACAGGAGTAGTCCCCACTAAGGACGGATTCTTACACTACACGAGTGAAAGCAGAAAGAAAACTCACACTCGGATAGATCCCTGATTCCCACAATACTTCTAGGTACGGGCTTGTTGAGGTCCGGGACTCGAAGAGGTGAAGGGGAAATTGTCTGAATTTGCAAACATTCTGCGGAACCATTGACGAGGTAGTGAATCAGTGCCTCCAGGCGGTCGCTCCCTCCCTCCCGTGACAGGTTAAACAATCAGGAAAGTCGACGTACGCTAAAACCATCGCCAAAACGCTCATGGTGTGTACCCTAAGTGGGGATGGGGTTTGACTTTGAACCCTCTACACGAATCTGGCTCTCGCACTAGAGAGTCCTTGAAGTAACTCTCCTGGCATTAAGCTCGGGTGATGCTCCCCCAACGCCCCGGACCCAGCGCCTTTGAGCGTCCGTTCGTCCCGTGTCTCTCTCCCTCCCCCCCCCCCCCCCCCACAATATCAACCCAGCGTTTCAGAGACAGGCGCGAGCCCTTTAAAATGCGCCTGGCTTCACCCGCCTTTCCAGGGAAGCGGAGGCTGGGAATCCCCGCTTCGCTTGCTTGGCAAGCGCGAAGCTCCACGCTGCCAAACGGAAAAGCGCTCTGAGATGGCCGCCCCAGCAGGGGCGGATGAGGGGATTGGGGGCTGCTGACTCGGGCTGGCTGCAGCAGGAAGGAGGCGGCACTTCGCCCTGCTGGGTTCACACGCCTTTTCGCCGCAAGGACACCGGATTCTTGCGCGCCTTGGAAGCCGCAGCTCTCCCGACGGGCCAGACGGTGGGAGAGAATCTGTTTTGGCGCAGCGAGCCAACAGCTGTTTGTAATTGAAAGCGCGGCTTCAGAGCTGACCGTGAAGCGACAGGAAACGCCTTGCGTCACTCCTGGAGGCGGCCCAGGTGTGGGAAGGGAAGGGACGGGAAGCCCGCTAAAGGCGGGAAGCCCGAGCTCCCTCCCAGCCGAGCCGAGGGACCGAGCGGTCCTGTCGCTCCCGAGGCCTGGCTCGAGCAAACCTAACGGGAGCCTGGCTCTGGCCTGGGCCCGGCGGCCCTCCTCCTCGCAGTTAAACGAGCCACTCCGGTCATCTGATCCCAGCCGCCGAGCCAAGGCCGAGCGGAAGCGGCTCTCGCTTGGTTCCACGCAAGCACTGCCTTGCCCATACATGGAGCTTCCTTCGCGCCATATATGGCCCTTCCTTGTGCCATAAAAGGCGCTTCCTTCCCTTGGCTTCTGGCTGGCGGCCTGGCCTAGCCCAGCGGCTGGAGAGCGCGGAGCGGCCGGGGAAGCGGTGGGAACGGCTTGGCTTGCCAGCGGGAGCTCTTTCAGGGCCGGCCCTGGAGGCCAGTAAGGAGTAGCGGGAGAGGGCCGGGCCAGGACCTTTATCTTACTACTGAAGGGCGGCTCTGAGATTTTGTTTCTTCCAGGCGAAAGACAGTAATAATAACTCCTGGTTTCAAACTGAAGAAAGAAATACACTTGGATTGTAATTCAACCTAGAGAGTAAAACTATTAAAGTCACCCAGGTTTTACACCCTTTAAAGTAGAGCTCTACCACAACTATTTAAAGTATCTTGGCAATCGTCAGTGAACAAGTGTAAATGAGATCCCTGTCTACCACTCCCTAACTGCCCTAGCTTCCCTATTGATTTAGGAGAAGATTAATATACAATCAAGGATATTGAGTTATAATTGTCAGGACATGTCAGTGGAATTATTCCCAAATATTAAGCACCAGTCTGAATTCTGTAAAAGAAGAGTTGGAGCACTGTAAACAAAAGGTGTCCCCCCTCACCCCCCATTACTGTTCTACAGCTCTAAAGAGCAGCTCCCAAAACATCCCTGCTTTGGTTGGGCCAAGAGTGATATATATATATCTATATGATATCTATATCTATATCTATATGATTTGATTTATATGCCGCCCTTCTCCAGAGACTCAGGGCGGCTTACAATGCGTTAAGCAATAGCCTTCATACTTTTGTATATATTTATACAAAGTCAGCTTATTGCCCCTACAATCTGGGTCCTCATTTTACCTACCTTTGAAAGGATGGAAGGCTGAGTCAATCTTGAGCCTGGTGGGATTTGAACTTGCAGTAATTGCAGGCAGCTGATCTTAATAACAGTGCTTTAGTCTGCTGCGCCACCTAAGAGGCACAGACAAGAGGTGGGCGGGGGAGTTTTTATTAAGGTTCAAGCAAGGTTGAAAGTTTAAGATTTACCTCCTTTGTTTTGTTAGGGAATATTCATACATGATGAACTCTGGGCAGATATAGAAAATGCCAAGGAAATTGACAAGCCCAAAGTGGAATAAAGAACGGTGAATGTTGTAGGTTTCGTGTTAGGTGGTGCCAGGAAGAAAGTACTTGCTTCAAACAATCTTGTTATTAAAATCTTGGGCTTGGCATGCAAATCAGAATGACTTCTGAGCATCTTGTTAAAACTTGCTTTTAAATAAGGATGTGTGTGTATGAAGACGTTAGAAATTAATAGTTGTGTGCTGGTTCTTGCAATCTTGATGTGACGTGGCAATCTCCCATGAGGCTATACAAGAGAAAGGGAGAGAAGTAATTTTCCTCCTTTCTGTAGTCAACATCCAAAGAGAAAGTGGGAGTCCTTGGGGGCTGGGAGAGATTCTGGCTTTTATGCAAGAGGATTGGCTCATTTGTTTTTCTTTTGCCAACATATGCTTAAGATGGAAGAAAAATGTTGGGTTTCCTTACCCCTTCTAGTTGCTTCCAAATTCTGCAAATGCAGCAGAACAATCGGCCTTGATACGGGACTGTCTTCCTCTTATTATGACTATGTAGGGATCACTGATGGTTCTGTTTGTTTATGGGGGCATAGATAGATAGGATGAGCAAACCTTCATGCTAAATGTAGGTTCTCTGGGGGGAAAAAAAACTACTGGTATAGATGAAGTCAAGTGCATACTAGTTGGAATGCTTTATATTGCAAGCAAGCATTTAGTAACTAAATTCCAAATTAATTCCTTAATTTCCAAAGGAAAACAACTCCCAACACATTTTCTTCCAAATCAAAATGCCTAATAAACATTTAATGGACAGAATAGACAGAATAAAACACAGTGAAAAAGGGGTGCCTTTAAAAATACAATTGCTTATTTCTGAGTTACTACTGATTCAGACACTTCAGGGAAAATAATTGCAACACTGAGAGGAAGGAAACTGATAACTTTGTTTATCCAAGGTCTTGTTTATTTCTTTTATCCAAGTTGGCTGACCAATTGAAGTGAAAGACCAGTGAGAGGGAGAACAATGGAAACAAAATACATACACTGTCTGTAAATATCTATGGAAGTTGAATTACTAATTCTTACCCAGTTTTGCAAAGCAATTAACCATTGTTTCAAGATCAAGGACATTTTGGACAGTTTCTGTTTCTTTAGACAACATTGTTCCCTTGTCTAAAAATTGGAGATGAGCACTGTCTCCTAGAATCAGACAGGACTGGACAGGGGAAACCTTTACCTTTAATGTTACTTAAAAGTTTATCCCTCATATTGTTCCTTACGTTTTAATTTGATGCAGGCACAAAAATGTCTATTTGCAGTCTGCATTTGATGGCCATTTAGTGATGGCAACAGTATAGAATTTCTTCTGATAGATTAAATATTTGGTTCATTGTAGCTATTTTTACTTCTCTCTCAAATTCATGCCCAATATCCCAAGATACTGGAAATAGTTTTGGTGCTGCTTCAAATCCATCCATATTGCTATTATAATTTTTATTTTATTTTTATTTTATTTATTTGTCAAGAACATATTAGGTAATATATATATAAGTATAAGCATGAATTGAATACATAAAATAGATAAAAATAGAGGAAACATTAGGACAGTCACTCTGGTGCTCTTATGCACGCCCCTTACAGACCTCTTAGGAATGGGGTGAGGTCAACAGCAGTCTTAGGTTAACATTTTGGGGGTTTTGGGATGAAATCCCAGAGTCAAGTAGTGTATTTCAGGCATTGACCACTCTGTTGCTGAAGTCATATTTTCTGCAATCGAGTTTGGAGCGGTTCACTTTAAGTTTGTATCTATTGTGTGCTTGTGTATTGTTGTGGTTGAAGCTGAAGTAGTCATTGACAGGTAGGACATTGTAGCAGATAATTTTATGAGCTATGCTTAGGTCATAATGTTCTGAGTTTCTCTAAAGAAAGAATATAATGGCACTTTGAATTTAATACATTGACCCTACTTAAAATACGGAAATTATCTGTAAATGATCACTTGTGCACTGATGCAGAATCATACATAGGAAGAAACACAATTTAATTTAAAATTTGGTCAATTTCTATTGTGTCGACTTCAGGTATTGCAAATTTATGCATATAGACTTGACTTTCTTTAGCTATGCTTTAGTTGGAATTTTCCTGTGCAATTAGTCATAATTTTCTTGAAATACTGATTCCACAGGTCTTGTGATTTATTAGTGAAAACATTAATATAAGGATAAGCTATACCACAATCTCACTTCTACAAATAATAAAGTTTAAGAAGCACTTCATTAAACAGATTAAGACAAAACATAAAGCAAAGTTAGAATGCCACAGTCCTCTATTGTAGAATTCAATGCTGAACATATTTAAGAAGCAATAACAGTACCAAAAGTGTTTTTAATAGGGAAACATGATGTGATTTATCACCAGCATAAAGTTTCTTCAAGAATTTGTGCTTCCAGTTCTTTTTGCAGTTCAGTGAATTGTGAATACATAGAAGGGGACAATGCAAACACATATAGTTGCTGAAAAAATGTAAAGATACTTGCAACAACAGATGCCAACAATTATCAAGTTCAACCCATGGTTCTAGCAACGAATATAGACAGATGGCTGTACTTCTTTCACAAGTTCTGCCTGTGCACCATGTAGTGTTCTGATCATGACATAAGTATCTTTGCGCTACAGTATTCAAGTTTTTATACCATGTACTTTCAGATAGTAGCTATTCATTCATGTGGTTAGGAAACAAGTTAAAACCAGTGGTGAAATGCAGCCGGTTCCATCTGGCTCAGGTGAACCAGTAGTGCTGGTGGTGGGAGGCTCTGCCCACCCACCCATACGTGATCACGTCCCATTTTTGACGCTCGGTGCATGCGCAGAAGGTTCTGTGCATGCGCAGAGGTGTCACACGTGAGAAAAGCTCCCATTTGCGAACCAGTAGTGAAGGTAAGTAGATTTCACCCCTGGTTAAAACCTATAATATAAGGGGTATTAGGTAAGGTATCTTATGATAATTATATATGGTAGATTTATCAGGAGAAGGCTTTAAAATTAAAACATCATGGACTTCAGCAACATTGAACACTTCAGCTAGATAACCATATATGGAATCTAGCATGAGAAAATTATAATCTGGAGTAGGGGAGATATTGTAGGTCGGAGATGAGCACGAAGGAGGGGTCAAACGCATCATCAGTCTTCACGCCCACAAGAGATCTAAGTCCAGCCCACCTTGAATTCCATTGACTCTTATCAACTGCCAATTTGTTTTCATCATTAGTAGTTCAGATTCTTGTAAACATCTTAAACTTGCAATAAACCAGTGGTGGGTTTCAAATTTTTTTACTACCAGTTCTGTGGGTGTGGCTTGGTGGGCGTGGCATGGCATGGTTTGGTGGGCATGGCAGGGGAAGGATACTGTAAAATCTCCATTCCCTCCCCAATCCAGGGGAAGGATACTGTAAAATCTCCATTCCCTCCCCAATCCAGGGGAAGGTTACTGCAAAATCTCCATTTCCTCCCAATCAGCCGGACTTGGGAGGCAGAGAATAGATGGGGACGGGGCCAGTCAGAATTTTTACTACCGGTTCTCCAAACTACTCAAAATTTCTGCTACCGGTTCTCCAGAACTGGTCAGAACCTGCTGAAACCCACCTCTGCAATAAACCTATATATTCATTTCAACTGTCTAGACTCCTGATTTTCCACTCTTGGCATACAGTATATTTATTTAATTAAACTAATTTATATAGCCAACTGTCTACCAAAAGGAACAAAATAAAAGCATAATACATTAAAACACCTGTTTAAAACAATAAACTGCACTGAGACCCCAATAAAACTTATATCTGTCCACCAGCCATTCTGTCAACATCTTGGATTCAATGCTTGGGGAAAAAGCCAAGTCTCCACCACCTTCCTGAAGGCCAACAGGGTTAGAACCGCTATTATCTCTGGAGAGAGGCTGTTCTGTAGGGCAGGCCTCAGCACTGAGAAAAGGCACATTTCAGAGGCCCAGCAGGAAACACTTTCATCTAGGACTAGGCCAATGCAGAGCAAGTCAATGCAGGATATATGACAACCTGAACAACACATGTAGTGCATATACAAAAAGTGATCTAAATGGAAATGGGGTTTCTGAGCTACAATGTCTTATCCAAGTCATGTTGGGAACTGACTGAAAGTGTACCCTATGGAGACACCACTGTGAATCTGGAAAGAACATGCGCTGAGAACATCGAGTCCTGGAACAAGGCAAACAAATGAAATGCAAACTTCAGCATCTTACAATAAATAAAATTGAAGTGAAGTGAGGACAGAAGAAAGCTATGCATTTTAATTATTACCAGAACTGAGCTGGATATTTATATTACATGCATTACTCGATCCACAGAACAACACAATATGTGAGATCATAACATGTTTAGATTAGATATCCTAACTTGTATAGAATACTGTTGGTATCCTTAGAATTAACACTGCACTCGGGTTATACTCGCAACATGTCAAAATTGACAGTGAATGCAAGGAATACTGCACATAAGTATGGTAACCTAGTGTATCTTACAAAAAAATATTATATGAAAACCTCGACTGAGCTATGATTAGCACTGGGCCCATCTGCTGACAACCATGGCATATGGAAGACTGTGACTTGAAAGTTAAGAGATGTAATTGCTAAAAAGCACAAATTAAGAAACGAACAAAAAAATAGATATTTTTATGCATCTATGAAACTTCAGAGAAATGGGGAGGGCTTGATAAATTTAAATTAAGGTCTGATTTTGTGCAGGGGAATTGATGAATACATGCTGGAAAGTGAAGGTATATGTTTAATTGTGAATGAAGGGGCAAACAGGATATCAGAAAGTATGAACCGGTGTCACATAGGATGCATATGAAAATTGGGGTTCATAGGTTGATGATAGTTATGTGTTTATTCTGCAATGAATGAAGATAATGAAAAAAGTAGGAAGGATTGTGGGGAGAAACTAATTCTGAGTAAATGTGATTCAAACAAAAATATTTTGTTTGGTGACCTGAATATACGGAAGGAAATGAGAAGTAATTGCACAAAAAGTGATTGGGACTTTTGGAGTCAAGAGAATGATTGCAAATTTGTTTAGCAAAAGTACATTGTTTGTTTCCAAGGTGTGATTTAAGCATTTGCAGCTCTGTTCCTTTATACAGATGGCAAAGGAATGAATATAAATCTCAAAACTTGTTTGATGCCATTACTTAAAAATGGGTATGGTAAAATGGAAAGAAGTGAAAATAAGCAGAATGGAAGTGGAATGACTGTAAGAACTGTAGGAAGAAATATCCTTCTGGGTTCAGCTCCAAGTGGGGAAAAAGACACTACAAACATGGAGACTGCTTGGAAAGATGATTTAATGGTGGACAGGATCACATGGTTTGAGTTCCTGAACAGAAAAAGGACTGAGATGCTGCGAGTCCCCGGATTTTATGCCCTCTCTGACTTTGAACTTCCTGAGGCCCAGAAAGAGTATCCTGAGTGGTTGTCAGACTCCCAGGGGGTGGGGGTCTTAGCTAGCCTTGCTGGCTGATGTAATCTTCCCAGGTGCCATGTGGTGAGTTTCTGTTTCTAGATGGGTCCTATTGTGTTGCAGATGATGGTCCATTGACAAAAATTGAGTTTCTGCCTCTGGCCCATTGACAAAGGGTGGGGGCAGGAAGATGGGAGCTGCTTCCTCTTTAAAACATGCTTCTCCATTTCTCATCCAGGGAAACATAATATTCTGCCTTTTTAATATTTCCCAAAATATTTCATTCCTCTAGGAAAGGGGTGGATGCTAACTTCCTACAGAACAGAAAGTGTATCTTATGGAAATAAAAAATCGTTCTGAAATTGAATGAGGGGCTTCCCCCAGAATGAACGGAATTAAAAATAAAAGTGATGAAATGATTTGTGATGAAAGTGAAGCAAGGAAATGCTGAAATGAGCATTTTAAAGAGTTGCATAGGATTGGCAGTGATAGGCTATCAGTCCCATGAGTATAGAATTTAAATGAATGCTATCAACATGATGTCAAAGGAAAAACGATGAAAGTCATAAATATCCTGAAAATGTTGAAAAATGATAGAATGGAAGTGTAGACCGTGTAACTGGACAAATGTTAATATAGAGATATGGTTTTCTTTAGTGGCTCTGTAACTTATTTATCAAGCTTGGCATTCTTCAAAGGGAAAGATAAACGCATTAGCAAAAATGAATGCAAAACATATGGGTGGATTAGTTTATTTAGCTTGCCTGGGAAAGCTTTCTGATTAGAAGGGTACAAGAGCGGACAGTGATAACATTTGCTAAATGCAGATAGAATTGAGAAATACAGATTTAAGTGAGCAGTAAATGCTGGGGTGAAAAAGTGGAAAGGTGAAACCATTCCCCTTCGGACTGAAAGCTTGGGCTTTTCAGAAAAATAAGAAGCAATTCCAGGTAAAAAGAATGCTTGCTTGTATAGACATGGGGAAATGTCTAGTTAGCGTTGCACTAAGGTTGTGTTTTATTTTCTGGACTTGCTTAGACTTTTTATTGTTTCTGAAGTTTATCCTATCTATGCAAACTCAATTACTGTAGGCCTGATGCCTTTTGAGATCTGGTAAAAAAAACAATGCATTATATTGTGTCATATGCCTTAGCTATGAATATAACTTTCTCCCTAGTAGCTTTTAATGGGAGAATCCTTTAAGCTGCTGCTGATACTTTCATCCACCACTTATTGTTTTTATATGTGGGCTAACTGAAGTTAAATATATATTTTTTTACATCTTTATTTTTCATTCTCAGTCTAGTTGATTTTCAATCATACCCGATGATATTGATAAATGCAATATTACAATGCAACAAGGAGCTTGGATCTGAAAATTAATGTTATCAAAAACCAAAATAGTTCCATTTGATGGGAGAAATGGAATTAATGACTGCATGTAATATATAAATAGCAAAGCACTAGAGCAGAAAGATGAATATGTCTACTTGGATAGAATGTTTATGAAAAAAATGGAGAAATGCACATATAAATCTTAGTTGTACAAATGTGGCCTCTTATAAGGAATTAATATTTGTTGAACCAAGCTAAAATGGCTGCATATAAGAATAGGCTCCTGCTCATTTTATTACATGAAAATAGAATGTGTGATAAAATTAAGCTTATAATTAAAAGTATAAAATATCTATATAACAAGTGTATAGAAATGTATAAAATTAAGTTTATTAATGTAACCAAAGAAAAGGGAACAATGGGAGGGAAATGAAAAGATATAGGAGGAAAGATATAATAACGGAAAGAAGACCACGAAGAAACAATGTTTAAAAAAGGAGATATTTATATGTTGTATGTTATGTGATTGTCATATTGTGTCATAATAGAATAAAATAAATAAATAAAAATAAAATAAAATGTGTGTATGTCAAGGAAAACATAAGAGTAAGATGAATGCTGTATGAGAGGGTTACATAGGAAATGCATATGACAAAACAAAAATAGATAAGGTCAAGAATGGACAAGTGTTGAATTAAAATGGATTGAATATAAATGTGTCTGCCAGAAGAAAGAAATATGTTAATGTGGTTTGATCACATAGAGAGAATTTATGAGGATCATATTGCAAATATATTAATAGCAAATATGTTAAAGATGAGTGAAGGTGGGTCATCTGATTGAGCTGAGATACTAAAAGAGAAGTTTAAAGGGGGGAAAAACACAGTGCATGAAGCAGTATGCAGATGTGGTAGAAGCAATGATGGTTTGCAAGATAAAAGAGCAGCAGAGCGAACTGAGTGTTTGTATGAATTTGTTTTAGCTGTGTTTCCTTTCCTCTCTCCTATCTCAACAATTTGAGTGGGTTTTCTGTTTGTGATTGTTACCTCAAGTCTCTTTTGACTAGAGCTATGGATTTCTTCTAGTTCTAAGAAGGTTACTCCAGTAGCTTCCAGCTTCCAGTGAAGCATGACGGTTAATCTCAGTTTAGGCACAGCAGTAAATCTTGTCTCTCCAGATACTTTCCCCTTTATTCAGGAATTGACTTACTCTGAGAATAACTTTGTGGAAGAGTAGAAAGGGAAGCCAATGATCAGATAGGAGAAATCTGAGACCAAAGCAGAAGTGGAAAGGATTTCAGACTTGACCTTTCCTAGTTACCTTGGGAAAAAAAAGGAAAGGAGGGAGGGGAAGCACATTCAAAGTTACAACATTTTTCTACTGTAACCAGAGGTGGGTTTCAGCAGGTTCTGACCAGTTCTGAAGAACCGGTAGTGGAAATTTAGAGTAGTTCGGAGAACCGGTAGTAAAAATTCTGACTGGCCCAACCCCCATCTATTCTCTGCCTCCCAAGTCCCAGCTGATCGGGAGGGAATGGGGATTTTGCAGTATCCTTCCCCTGGAGTGTGGTGGGAATGGAGATTTTACAGTATCCTTCCCCTGCCATGCCCACCAAGCCACAACTCACAGAACCGGTAGTAAAAAAATTTGAAACCCACCACTGACTGTAATCCTATAATAAAAGTAGTTTTAGTATTCATTATTTTGGTGTTCAAGCTGCCCTATCGCAAAGGGCTGAGACTACTTGACACAGATTTACAGCCACAACACACAATGATATTAGTTTAACGTAGTTAGTGCAGTTAAGAATGGAACATATTCCATATCTGCCTATTGCAATGCATAGGAGTTAAAACCTGTATGTAAGTCTCCATTCCAATGTTTACATTTCTCCTATCTTCCCAAGTGATTACATATTTGATCATTCTCCTGTTGGCTTTGAGAGAGGTATTTGATTTAGGCTGACATAGCAGTTCTTTCTAGCCTGGGAATCATTGGTTTCTGCCTTGTCATGTTCACTCCTTCCACCGCTTTCTTTTGTTGGCTTTCAACAGCTGTTTCAAAAAAGAGGATTTCCAGGAATGTTACCTATTTTACATGGTGGAGCACCTAGAGAGACAGGTCCTAAAAACAAACAAAGAAACCTATATACCGGTATGTATGCCTGGTTCCAAAGTGGGGGACAGTTGGAGATAAACTGACCTTGGCGAAAACAAGACGAACTCTCCTTGAACCAAATGCAAGGAGACAATTAGCTTTCAGAATAGAAAGGCCGCAAGTATAGAACAAATCTGAGACTCAGGTATATAAGGAAAAACAGTGGGATTGAAAAAGATCTGCTTCTGGATAATTAATCTTTATAGGTGGCCAAGGAAGGATGAGCTGAATGTCCCATAGAAATTAATTAAAAACTTTTAGAAAGCCAAATAGTCAAAGGCCATTCCCACACTATTGTCTTAGAGCACCAACAGCTGCTTAATGTTTTGGCCAAACAATATTGCCTTTCTAAATTAGGATTGTCCAATTACCAGTTCCATTCTAGATCTGTAGTGGTTTACTGCCAAACTGTACCATTCTCATTGCTGGTGTATTCTGTATATTGGTGTCTATTGTGTTATTTTCTTTTTTCTTTCTTTTTTTCCTTTTATGTACACTGAGAGCGTATGCACCAAAGACAAATTCTTTGTGTGTCCAATCACACTTGGCCAATAAAGAATTCTATTCTATTCTGCTCTGCTCTGCTCTGCTCTGCTCTGCTCTGCTCTGCTCTGCTCTGCTCTGCTCTGCTCTGCTCTGCTCTATTCATGGAGCCTAAAGTATTATTACAGCACTGCCCCTTTTTATTAGCATGACCTTGGTAGGCAAAATATTCCTCCTCCAAAAAATCAGAATGCAAATACAAGGGACAAGGAAGCCTTTGTGCCATTTTGTATTTGCACTTACCTGCCTTTGTCCCATCTCCCCTTTAATCACAGACATATTTATCCTACCCTCCATCCCAAGTTTTGTTTTGGTGAGCGAATCTCCTGTGTAAATGGGCATTCTTTTGATTGGCAGAAAACAGGTAAACATACTTTGTGCTGCTCTCACAGCTAACCTTTACTGTCCTTCTACAACAAGGAGTGGTGTTATCCTTACATATTTCACATAGATAGTTTCAGGGCATTGATTGGTATATTCCCTTGCTTCCTTGGCCACAAATTAAGCAGAGAATTTGTTATTCTCCAAAACATGTGTTAGAATGGATTGCAGGATTCTATAACCTATCAGTGCTTGCCAGCACGTTATCAGGTTCCCCACATATGCTTCACTGACTAGCCAGCTGCACTTCACACCTATAGGACTGTAGGATTATGGATTCCCTGGAAGACTGATAATCCTGTGACTGAAAAAAGTCTAAATTCCCAGCTGACAGGTCTATTTTGGTTGCAGGTTGTCCAATCTCTCTTGCAGCCCAAGCCAAAATGGTCAGCAAGAGAACAGGAGATGGATAGCTTTATATAATCTTAATGATGACTGGGTGATGATGTGGTGATGCTGTAAATTACCAGCAAGGAAATAATCCCAGCTAAAATGGTCATAACAGCAATGCCCAGTGACTGGATTGACCAGGGGGTAAGGTGGTTGCAGGGATAAGTGGTCAACAGGAACAGAGCAGATACTTTTTCTGCACCATTCATCTAGCATCAATAGTTTGTGGACCAGTGTGTTTCAAACTTGGCAAATTTAAAATGGATGGACAACTCCCAGAGTTTCCTAACCAGTATACAGCTTGGGAATTCTGGGAGTTGGTCTACTTGTCTTGAAATTGCCAACTTTAGAAAACACGGTACTACTTAGATTGTTTGTATGATGCGATTTTCATTTATTTATTTATAAGATTTATTGGCTGCCCATCTTACCATAGGGTAACTGGGCAGCTTACAGTTACATAAAAGCTAAAACATAAAAAAAAAGTTAAAATCGAACATTAAAACCAAAGGCACATGAGGAGGGCACGGGTGGAGTGAGGGGGGGAGGGGGGATTTGTTATTAGTCAATCAGCCATCTCCATTGAGCTGATCCCCCACTGGGGCCCCAAGCCGACTGGCACAGCCACATCTTTAGGCCCTTACAAAAAGATAGGAAGGTTGGAGGTCAAGCCTTGATTTATGTCGAGAGAAAACAGAAAACACCATTCTAACAGGGAAACAATTATATACCCTAAAAATAATTTCAGTTTGGTTCTGCAGTGGGCTGAGAATGAGATGTCATAAAGCCATATTCCTTAAAAGTGTTCAGTGGTTAGAGGACGGTGCCACCCCAAATATATGCGGGATGGTTACACCCCAAATATATGGGGAAGCTCTCTAGATTCTACCCTGAAAAACAAACTTGACAGCATAGGAAGAAGCAGGAAAATTTGCTTTATTGTGGAACACGAGATAGCAACATGTGACAATTTAAATTCTGGACTACCAATTAGGTAAGCCAGCATCAAGTGATCAAGGGAGATAGTTGGATTTGTCAGCAAGTTCTGGCATCCAATGAAGCTACAAAAGGAAAAGTACCAAATGAATCATGGCACAAATTATATTTTTAAAAATGGGGAGAAATTGAGGTTTATATGCTAATGTTTGAAACATCAGTATTGGGGCAAGTGATTTGGAAGAAACATATGATGGCAATATCAAAAGCCTTTTCTGACTTATAGTTTATTGAATACAGTTATTCTAGTTCTAAAATCAATGAAAAGGATAAAGTGTGGTGAAAATATTGATGGGATAGTCAACTTATTATTATTTTTTTTGTGAGGCTATATCTTTTTAATATTATTTTTGGACCCAAGAGCTGCAGAGTATATATCAGGAACCTAACAACATAATTTGTTTTTATTTTTGTAAGCCATCCAGAGTCACTGAGAGTGAATTGGGAAGCCATATACCGGTAAATTTTCTTAAATTAATAAGTAAATGCAAATGAGGGTGCAGGAATTGTCAACTGTTTAGTTTAGTTTTGTTGTTATTGTTGTTTTAATATGAACTAGACCCTCCTAAATTCAAATGGGAAATCCCATAGAGCAGAGGTCTTCAAACTTGGCAGCTTTAAGTCTTGTGAACTTCAACTCCCAGAATTCTCCAGCCAGCATAGCTGCCAGGTTTGAGGACCCCTGCCATAGAGGGTTGTGAAGAAAGCTAAGACCTGTGAGACTTCCAGATTCAGGCAGGTACCAGCCAATCAACCAGACATTGTGGTAGGAGACAAAGACCAGAAGACAGCAATGATGATAGATGCAGCAGTGCCAAGGGACAGCAACCTCAGGAAGAAGGTGTATGAGAAGCTGGAGAAGTCCCAGGTCCTGAAGGATGAACTGGAGAGGATGTGGAAAGTAAAGGCCGAAGTGATCCCAGTCCTGGCAGGAACACTTGGGGCTATGACTCCTAAGCTGGGAGAGTGGCTCCAGCAGATCCCAAGAAAAACATAAGCTATCTCTGTGTCTAAAACAGTGCAGGGCTAGGAACAGCCAGATACTGTGCAGAGCCCCCAAACTCCCAGGCCTTGGGTGGACTGCTTTGATGTTGCTCTCATGAAACAGAGTCATCAGGGAGGCAGTCGAATTTCAAAGAGAAAAATGCTGGTAATTGTACTCTCCATCATATTCATTCTGATTATATGAAGGAGATATTTCTGGATATAATTAATAGTGCTACAGAAGAGGTGATTGGGCTGTCAGCATGTAGTAACAGCAAGTAAAGTCATATTCAAATGAATCTCATCTCCTGGTGACATACATGAAGACATCCTTGCAGCTCTGTTGGCATGATAGGGTTTTCCACTGGCATCTCTTCAGATTTTTTTAAAAAAATTTTCCAGCCTGGCCTATAAGTTTTAGGATTCCAGATAGTCTCCCCTTTCTACATTAGCCAAAACTGGTTTATTCAGTAAATTAAGGTTTGAACGGACTTTGTGTGTGCTGTGTTCTTTGGGATCCGTAGCTGGAGCAGAACAGTTGTGGCACCAAGCTGATAAACATTGTGCATACATGTTTTCTAAGAATCCACTATAATAAATAGTGATTCTCTACCAAGTTCTTTAAAAGATAATCACATCTCTTTAAATCAGTATCACAAGGCAAGCAGTATTTTGGCAAATGCAAATGTGTAGGCTACGTTAGAAGGAATGATACAGAATTTAGCAAACAGTTGCATAACTGGCAGGCAGTTGTATATCTCTATGTAAAAGTTTGTATTCTGCAACAGTAAACAAACAGAGGAGCCATTTTTCTAATGTTTCTTATGGGTGCATTTTGATATTTTGTTGTTTGCAGTGCCCTCTTATGGATTTAATTGAAATAGCTACTTTGGAAAAAATAAAGATCTTGTGAGAGATAAAGGACTCTTGTGGATAAACCTTTACCCAGTGGTGGGATTCAAATAATTTAACAACCGGTTCTCTGCCTTAATTATTTCTTCCAACATCCAGTTCACCAAACTGTTCAGAAAGTTAACAACCGGTTCTCCCGAAGTGGTGCGAACTGGCTGAATCCACCACTGCCTTTACCCACACAGCCTGCTTACTGCAATGTGAAGATGGGCCTATCCACACAATGGAGGCTCCATCTCATAGGTAACACATTGCTGAGGCAGGCTGAAGCCGGTCCATGGTATTCCAACATGAAAGTACAGGTAGTCCTCGTCTTATGACCACAATTGAGACCAAATTTTATGTTGCTAAGCAAAATAGTTGTTAAGTGAGTTTTGCCCCAATTTACGATCTTTCTTGCCACCGTTGTTAAGTGAGTCATTGCATTTGGTAAGCTAATAACCCAGGGAAGCCAGATTCACGGTTGTTAAGTAAATCTGACTTCCTCATTGATTTTGCTTGTCAGAAGGTTGCAACCCCCTGGGACACTGCAACCATCATAAGTATGAGCCAGTTGCCAATTTAAATTCTGGGCTACTAATTAGGTAAGCCAGCATCAAGTAATCAAGGGGGATAGTTGGATTTGTCAGCAAGTTCTGGCATCCAATGAAGCTACAAAAGGAAAAGTACCAAATGAATCATGGCACAAATTATATTTTTAAAAATGGGGAGAAATTGAGGTTTATATGCTAATGTTTGAAACATCAGTATTGGGGCAAGTGATTTGGAAGAAACATATGATGGCAATATCAAAAGCCTTTTCTGACTTATAGTTTATTGAATACAGTTACTCTAGTTCTAAAATCAATGAAAAGGATAAAGTGTGGTGAAAATATTGATGGGTTAGTCAACTTATTATTTTTTTTTGTGAGGCTGTAACTTTTTAATATTATTTTTGGACCCAAGAGCTGCAGAGTATATATCAGGGACCTAACAACATAATTTGGGACCCTGCAACCGTCGTAAGTATGAGCCTGTTGCCAGGCATCAGGAATTTGATCATGTGACCAAGGGGATGCTGCAATGGGTGTAAGGGCCTGGTGGCTCAGCAGACTAAAAGCATTGTGATTAACACCAACAGTCTGCAATTACTGTAAGTTCGAATCTCACGAGGCTCAAGGTTGACTCACCCTTCCATCCTTTCTAAGGTAGGTAAAATGAGGACCCAGTTTGTGGGGGCAATAAACTGACTTTGTATAAATATACAAAAGTATGAAGGCTATTGCTTAACGCATTGTAAGGTGCCCTGAGTCTCCGGAGAAGGGCGGCATATAAATCAATTTTTTTTAAAAAAGTGTGAAAAACGGTTATAAGTCACTTTTTCCAGTACCATTGTATCTTTGAATGGTCACTGTAAGTCAAGGATTACCTGTAGTGTTTTCCCTGAGGAAATAAAATAGGCCTCTACTCCAGACAGTCCATAGTGGGTGGTGGAGGAGGAGTGTGGTGGCCGTGGTTGTTCTGGGAGCCTGCTGAGAGACTGTCCCACTGGGCTCAGTACTAGTTTGGCTGAGTGGGAACCCTGCCTCCCCCACCATTTTGTTTTTCTTTTTAAACAGGTTGTCGACCCAGAGGTCCCAGAGCCGGCTGCTTCACCCCTGGTTTCGTGCACATTGTTGAAACTGGAATTGAAAGGCTGGCGTAGGCTGTCTGGCTGGGAATTCCCTTCAGAGGGGCCCCTGTTTCTTGGGAAGCCGGGCCCCTTGGTTCCTCTCCATCCAAAGTGTTCTTTTCAAAGACTGAGCCCATTACCAAATGTAATGTGGGTTGGATAAGGATTTAATATATAGCCCCATTTTTTCCCTCTCTCTCACCCGTTTTGATGACAAGAGCTGAGTGTATATCGTGTTTTGAGTGAGGAATTTTCTCCAGCTTTTCAACAACCCGTATCCAGCAGCTCCATCCTGGTGACACAAATCCAGGATTTGTCAAAGTCAAAAATTACAAAAGCTGGAGCTGGAAGCTGTAGATTACTCCAGGTCTATGCTGTACATACATATTTGCCCACCACACATTTCTTCTTGGGGTTAAGTAGGAAAGGAATGTTATGTAGGAAAGGAATAACAAATACTCAAAAAAATTAAAGACTTGAGAACAATATAAGGAAACATTCCCAGCATCACTCCTCCCCCTGCTTTCCTGCCCATGCAGACCAACCTTGTTCTCACCACATCTGTGCAGCACTTCATACATTGCCATATAGGCAGTCCTTGACTTACAACCATTCATTTAGTGACCATTGGAAGTTATAACAGCACTGGAAAAAGGGACTTACCGGTACACGCACTTAGAACTGTTGTAGTATCCCCATGGTCATGTGACCAAAATTTGGGCACTTGGCAACGTATATTTATAATGGATGCAACATCCTGGGGTCATGTGCTCACTATTAGAAACCTTCCCAGTGTGTTCTTATTTGCATTGTAATCACAAATCAGAAGCTACTGTGGAATGAGTTCTGGAGAGGTTATATGTGATATTATGAAGTTTTTTTTGTACATCTGTCTTGGATGCATGGAATGGAAACTATTCAGTTAATAATAATTGCCATCCAAATTTATAACTGATATTTATAACTGTTATTTATAACTGTTATTTATTTGTCATGGTCAGATCATCTCTCCTTCATCTCGACTTTCAAACCGCTGCACCCCGCCGCAGGGAGGCGGAGCCTGTTAATTGGTTCTGCCCCAGGTGCCTGATGGAACCTGATAGGTTCCAGATGGAGCTTGGGCCATTTCCTGAGGCTCTGGCACACGCCTCGACTGGAGACCTAGTGGCCGCCTGGGACAGGGCGGCCGCGGGTGCTCTGGATCGGGTTGTGCCTTTGCAGCCTCTGACCTGGCGCTGATCTCAATTGGCTCCTTGGTTCTCCAAGGAGTTGAGGGAGTTGAAGCGCCGGAAAAGACGCCTAGAGAGTAGTTGGAGAGCCAGTCATTCTGAATCTGACCGGACACTAGTGAGATCCCATATTAGGAATTACTTAGTGGCGATAAAAGCAGCTAAATGTAACTATTTTGCTGCTCTTATTGCGTCATCAGATAATCGCCCGGCTGCCCTCTTCAGGGTGACCCGCTCCCTACTTCACCAGGAAGCGTGGGTGGACCCCTTGGAGGGTAGAGCCGAGGATTTTGTTTAGTATTTGCATGATAAAATCACTCAGATTCGGGAAGATCTGGACTCCGACTGGGTAGTCTCGGGGGGAGGGACAGGGGCAGGTCTTGTGAATGTTATCTGGACTGAGTTTGATCCTGTGACCCCTGAGGACGTGGACAGGATTCTGGGCAGGCTGAACGCGACCACTTGTTTATTGGACCTGTGCCCCTCCTGGCTAGTACTGGCTTCCCGGGAGGTGACACGCGGCTGGCTCCAGGGGATTATAAATGCTTCGTTGGGTGAGGGTGACTTTCCCACCGCCTTGAAAGAGGCGGTGGTGAGGCCTCTCCTCAAGAAGCTTTCCCTGGACCTGGCAATGTTGGTAAATTATCGTCCGGTCTCCAACCTTCGCTTTCTGGCAAAGGTTGTTGAGAGTGTGGTTGCGCAACAGCTTCCCCAGCACCTGGATGAAACGACGTATCTGGATCCGTTCCAGTCGGGTTTCAGACCCGGGTACAGCACGGAAACGGCATTGGTCACGTTGGTTGATGATCTCTGGAGGGCTCGGGACAGGGGGTGCTCCTCTGTCCTGGTCCTGTTAGATCTCTCAGCGGCTTTTGATACCATCGACCATGGTATCATGCTGCACCGGTTGGAAGAGTTAGGGGTGTGAGACACTGTGTTGCAGTGGTTCTCCTCCTTTCTCTCCAACCAGTCGCAGTCGGTGTTGACAGGGGGGCAGAGGTCGACTCCGAGGCCCCTCATATGCGGGGTGCCACAAGGGTCGGTCCTCTTGCCCCTCCTGTTCAACATTTATGTGAAGCCGCTGGGTGAGATTATCCGTGGTTTTGGGGTGAGATATCATCAGAATGCTGACGACACCCAGCTGTACATCTCCACCCCAGACCACCCCAACAATGCCCTTGAAGTGATGTCCCAGTGCCTGGAGGCCGTGCGGATCTGGATGGGGAGGAACAGGCTCAGACTCAATCCATCCAAGACCGAGTGGCTGTGGTTTCCGACATCCCGATATAGTCAGCTGGTGCCATCGCTGACTATCGGGGGCGAATCATTGGCCCCCGCAGAGAGGGCGCGCAACTTGGGCGTCCTCCTGGATTCACGGCTGTCTTTAGAAGAGCATTTGATGGCTGTGACCGGGACGATTTTTCATCAGGTTCGCCTGATTCGCCAGTTGCATCCCTTTCTGGATCGGGACTCTTTACACACGGTCACTCATGCCCTCGTCACCTCTCACCTGGACTATTGTAATGCTCTCTACATGGGGCTCCCCTTGAGGAGCACCCGGAGGCTCCAACTGGTGCAGAGTGTGGCCACGTGGGTGGTGATGGGAGCGACGTGGCGCTCCCATGTTACTCTTCTCCTGCGCGAGCTGCACTGGCTCCCGGTGGTCTTCCGGGTGCGCTTCAAGGTGTTGGTTACCACCTTTAAAGCGCTCCATGGCTTAGGACCCGGGTACTTACGGGACCGCCTACTACCATCAATAGCCTCCCACCGACCGGTACGCTCCCATAGAGAGGGGCTCCTCCGGGTGCCATCGGCCAAACAATGTCGACTGGCGGCCCCCAGGGGGATAGCCTTCTCTGTGGGGGCACCCACTATCTGGAACGAGCTCCCCCCGGAGTTATGGAGGATCCCGGATCTTCGTGCCTTCCGCTGTGAGCTAAAAACTTTCCTGTTCCACCAGGCGGGCCTGGCCTAATCCTTCCCTTTTTCCCTTCTTTTGTAAAAATAATTTAAAAATTTTAAATTGTAAATATTTTAATATTTGGGGTTTTAATATTTTATAATTGGGATTTTAAATAATTGGGGCCATTGTTTAATTTGGTTTTATTTGGCTTTTAAATTTTGTATGTATGTTTTTTACTTTTGGCTGTTCTCTGCCCTGAGTCCCCTTGGGAAGAAGGGCGGTATATAAATATATAAATCTAAATAAATAAATAATAAAATAATAATAATAAAATAAAATTGCCCATTGATTTATTGTGAAATAAAATAAATGAAATAAAATCTTAGGAACCTTCCCAGCCAGCTTCCAAGAAGGAAAGTCAATGAGAAAGGGGAATCACTTATCAACTGCATGCTTCGTTTAACAGCTGCAATGATTTACTTAACAACCGAGACCAAAAAAGGCTGTAAAAACTTATTGTGATTAATTTAACTGCCTGGCTTAGCAACAGAAATTCTGGTCCCAATTGTAGTCATAGGTCCAGGAGGTACCTGTACTCGATTAATGTCATTTACATTTTTCAATATTTTCACTGCATATATGAATTTCTTTTCATAATTTTCCCCTTCTTCTTCTTGTGCCATATCTATCATCGGACGTTGGTCATCATGCTGGCGATCCTATTTTTATCAGCAGCCGTACAAAAAGTGCTGCTTAGTTTTTGAAGCCATGATGTTCTTCTTCTGCCTGGACCTCTTTTGCCTTCAATGTTTTCTTGGAGGATTAAATGAAGTATGCCGTATTTTTCCGGGTGTCACATCATTTGTCCGAAATATTCTAACTTTTGCTTTTTTATGGTTTTAATGATTTCCCTTGGCTTTCCCAGGCAGCTTATCACCTCATTTCTGATTTTGTCAACCCAGTTTATACATAACAGCCGTCTGTAAATCCACATTTCAAACGCTTCTAGTCTCTTCAAGTGGTTTCTGTTAGAGATCAACTCTCTACTCTGTAGAGCAGGATAGAAAAGATGTAACATCTGACAAGCCTCATTTTCAATTTCCCCCTTAGAAACTAAAATCTATGGCATGCTTTCATTTACGCTGTTTGATACAATGGGTTTTTTGTTAATTTTGTTTCATTTTCTTCTGCAGTATGTTGATTTTTTTTTCAAGGTCTGTTTTTTGGGGGTTTTTTGACACTACCACATATTTGTAAGTGCAAATTCCGGCCCAAAAGCCATAAATTCTAGACACACATTAGACACTAAATCAGCTAGGTGGCACTATCTGAGCCATAGGAAGACGACAATGGCAAACCACTTCCAAAAATCTTGCTTATAAAATTGCGTGAATTTGTCCAAACAATCATCCTGTGTCAAGATTGATTTGGAAGCACCTCACACACAAAAAAAAAGGGGGGGAAAGAACCAGATATTTCCAATCCCTAATGCCAGGAACATGAGCTTATAAGAACTGAAAGAAGTAGTTACTATTATCCCTGGAAAAAACTATGTTTTTGGGGTCACAAAGGATTAGAAGCAATTGAACAATTAAAGTGCAAAAATACATCCACCCACAGAACTTCACTTACAGGTGGTCCTCAACTTACAACCACAATGTGGAACCAGAATTTCCATTGCTAAGCAAGGTGGTTGTTAAGTGAGTCATGCCCAATCTTCTTATTGTTGTTAAGAGAATCACTGTAATTGTTAAGTGAATTATGCTTTTGTTAAGCTAATCCGGATTCCCGCATTGACTTTGCTTGTCAGAAGCCGGCTGTGAAGGTCTTAAATGGCAACCCCAGGACCCAGGTCGTCACTTTTTTCTGTGCTGTTGTTGCTTTGATTAGACCCTAAATGAATGGTTGTAAATCAAGGATTACCTGTATGCTATTGGCCCTAATATCCCTATACCATGAATGTATAGGAAGCTGTTCTGTTATGAATCAACTCATGAGTTCCTCATACTCAGTCTTACCCATTCTAAATGTTTCCAGGCCTTAAAACTGAGCTATTTCCCATATCTTTAAATTAAGATAATTATCTGAGGTCTTTGGGATTGAATAGCAAAGGGTGCACAGCGCTTGCCTTGAGTGTAATCTTTTATATCCAGGGCTTGGCATTAAGATTTTGGCATCTCTTCTTCGTTAGGGTTTTCTTTTAAGCAAAATATGTGCATTAAGCATATTGGAAGTTGGGTGTACACATTTTAATCCTGATTTCTTTTTTCCACAATTGCAGTGGAAAATTTTGCCACTTTGAAAAATGGGCTATTTGAGAGATGTGATTCCCCACCCCACCCCCAGTTTGGTCTTGTGGAAGATAAAGATATTGTCCTGCCTCCAGAAATGTAGGACGATTCAGCTGTACTGAAAGGGAGCTAACTTCTTCATCCATTCAATTATCTAAAGGCCAACTTCATGTTGGCAGTTGGAAATATTCAAGTGGAAATATTCAAATAAAAGAACAGCTGCCTGACAAGGACACTTAAATTTGGATGTTGTCTGTGAACAGGAGGCTGGTCTCAAAGACCCCTTCTGGTTTCATAATTCTGTAATTGTCTTTTATCCTTTGCCTCAGTCATCCACAGACCTGCTCTAAGCTGCCCTTTTCTATCTGTTTCTAGTATATCCCAAGTATTATAACATCTAGAATAACACCTTCCCCAACTATATCTGAGCAGTTTTCAATGTAGCTTAATATGCTATTTTATTTAGATGTAGTTGCTTTCTTTTTCTTACTCCTGTTGCTTTTTCTTTTGTGCCTTTTCTTGTCCCTGAGATCATAGATTGTTTTACTACTTAATCTTGTAAGCTATTTTTCTTTCTTTAAGAATAGTTTTAAATGCTAAAGGTATAAATCAGGGGTGGCTTCTATTTACCTTTACTACCGGTTTGTAGCGGGAGCGCGCATTTGCACTTGCTTCGCTCACACGCGCTTGCGCTTCTGCGCATGAGCAGATCATCAATTATGACATCCGGGCGGGTGGGCGGAGTCTCCCGCCGTTTTTAGTACTGGTTCTAAAGAACCGGACAAAACAGGGCGCAACCCACCACTGGTATAAATAGAAGAAACTGCTTATTGGCTACAATTCCTAAATCTAGGGTTATGTGTTCCTCACAAGGATGTTCCCTCACATGAGAATTTCTTAGGGATATCTTGATAGAGGCGATGGGTTCAACTTCATCTGCAATATCCTTTGCTCTAAAAGTCTACTAGGAAGCAATAATATTGCATAATAAGATTTATGCATTACCCCAGGTGACCACAGGATGTCGCAAAGCACCAACTTAGAATTCCTGTTTGCTTGAGGAGAGTACAGGGGTCAAATCAATGTTTCTGAATAGGAAAATACTGTATTTATACAGTATTTTCAAACTTCAAACTTCCCCCTTCATATTTCAAACAAATGTATTTTTAGTG
Organism: Ptyas mucosa; assembly: GCA_012654045.1. Classification (NCBI taxonomy): domain Eukaryota; kingdom Metazoa; phylum Chordata; class Lepidosauria; order Squamata; family Colubridae; genus Ptyas; species Ptyas mucosa. The sequence continues at coordinate 34,944,779 of WNWU01000012.1, forward strand.
CAACTGAATCTATTTAACTAGCAAAACTCACTCTTTCTCT
>WNWU01000012.1:34948231-35063463 GCA_012654045.1 Ptyas mucosa
CCACAGAATTCAATGTTAAATGCAGCAGAGAGAATGCTAACTTTTCTCCCTCCGTTTGGAACAGAGCTGCTGCAGCCTGTCCCTTTTAAGGTAGTCCCCAGGAGGGAGAGGGACAGGGGGAGCAGCTGGTATGGAGCCATTTTCGTGAAAGGCAGGAAAATGGGGAAGGGTATTTTCCTGCCTGTCATCCATTCCTCAATCTCAGCACAGACTGAGGGAAGGATGGTAGGCAGGAATATTCCCCTCCCCATTTTCCTGCCATTTGCGACAGGGAGTGACTGGGAGGGGAGGGGCCGGTGAGGAGCCCCTCGATGTGAATGTTGTCGAGTTGGCCAAGCCCACCCAGTCACATGACCTACCCCCCAACAAGCCACGCCCACAGAACCGGTAGGGGAAATTTTTAAATTTCACCACTGGATGGGTCTTTAATGAAGGGGCACCTGACCCTTTTAAGTTCTACCTCTGGATCATCCAACTTGCCCAAGCAGGGAGGGGATGGATCCAGTGTCTGGACTAGACATGATTATCTGCCCTGCTCTAAAAGAAATGTAAGTGTGTGTCCTCTCACGTCTAGCTAATTTCCAGATTGGCGGTGGATTTAAGTATTAACTGAAATTGTCTTTTTTTCTTTTATTGCAGACCTCCCTGCTAGTTTCTGTTGAAGTTTATAGTAGTTTATTTAATAATGAAAGCTGACAGTACATTGGTTTTCAAATCTGCTCTCTCTCTCTCTCTCTCTTACTTTCTCTCTCTCACACACACACATCTTTTTAGCTGAGCGGTGTGCATCTGTATTATAGAACAAAAGCTATGTCTTCATGTTCCATTAAAGTACACTTGAGACCAATGGACTGGAAATTTGAAGCTGAATCTGGAGCCTGGAAGTCTGCAAAACATAATACAGATTTTCAAATATATATAAACAGATATGACACTTACTTGAATGCATGTTTGTGAACGTTTTTATACATTTTACTTTTGTTGTGTAAGACCCAGCATTAAAATCTGTTCTCCTCACAAACTGCTTCAGATGAAAAAAAATGTGATGGGCTTTGATTTGGTTGGTTTACAGTAGTTGATGAAAAAGAAATTGTTTTGCTCTTACCTGCGTAACTGCAACTTTGATGGTGCCATGTGTTCGACAAAAATGTATCTAGAAAGAAAGACATCACCACGTCCCCTTCTGAGCAGGTCTTATTTATTATGTCGTTTCTGGTACAAGGTCTCGGTTAGGTCTAAAGAAGCAGGATTGAAACTTTAGAACATAATTCAACCCTCTAACCTCAATGGAGACCACATCTATTGATAGGCATCTGATTTCTCAGCAACAAATTTGGGCTCGTTACATTTCATCATCCAGCCTTTAGAAAGGTAGTGAAGTATATGCATGCGTGTGTGTGTGTATTGTATCTATGCAACTCTGGGTAAGACACCAACTCATATCTGAATTCCTGAATACGCTCACAGAACATATCTTCTGTGTTCTTACGGCTTTCTCTCTCCCTTCTTCTTCAAGCTATTGGATCCAATACAGCAGTGTTTCTCAGCCTTGTCAACTTGAAGATGAGTGGACTTCAACTCCCAGAATTCCCCAGCCAGCTATGCTGGCTGGGGAATTCTAGGAGTTGAAGTCCATTCATCTTCAAGTTGACAAGGCTGAGAAACACTGCAATACAGGTTCATTTAGTGACTGTTCAAAGTTACAAAAGCACTGAAAAAAGGAGCTTATGACTATTTTTCACACTTAGGACCATAGCAGCATTCCCTTGGTCACCTGATCAAACTTGGCAACTGACTTGTATTTAAATAAGTTGCAGCGTCCCAGAGTCACGCTTTTTGTGACCTTCTGCCAAGCGAGGTCAATAGAGAAGCCAGATTCACTTAACAACCTTGTTAATAACTTAACAACTGCAGTGATTCACTTAACAACTGTGGCAAGAAGGGTCGTAAAATGGGGCAAAACTCACTTAACAACTGTCTCCCTTAGCAACAGAAATGTTGGGCTCAATTGTGGTTGTAAGTCGAGGACTATTTGTACAATATTGACCAGGAAAATTACACAGGAGAACCATGTCAACATACTGCTGGGCTATTTGCATCATCCCCATCTGGCACCTGTAATTAAATTATAAACAAACCAATGTTCTTATCACAGATCTCCCACTTCCCGTATAACTGAAGCCTCAGCCTCACAATCATCTTTTGATGTGCAGTAAGTGGAGATTGTGATTTAGCAAGGCCCGCAGTTTGCTTCACAGCTTGAGCTAGTTTAAATATCATATGTTGCTGAAAGATGAAATCAAAGATACATTACTTCAGATTTGCCCTTGCTTCAGTTCTTAAGTATTAGCCATTGGCTGAAATGGGCGGCCATAGAAATTGAACAAATAAATTATAAAATAAAACATAAAAGAATAAATAAATTAGCACTCTCATAGATTAAAGTTTATTTCCCCAATTTAAGTGCTAATAACTCAGAAGAACTGACTCTTCCTCACCCTGGTAAGAAGCCCATCATGTCCTGTGACCAGAATCAGTGAGTCTGATTCAGGGGTGGGCTCCACTTACCTTTACTACCGGCTTGCAGCGGGAGCACTTGCGCTTCTGCTGCATGCGCAGATCACCCATGATGATGTCATGTTGGGTGGGTGGAGCCTCTCACTGGTTTTACTACCGGTTCTATAGAACCGGACCAAACCAGGAGCAACCCACCACTGGTCAGATTGTGATGTGGGTGATGCTGGGGAGAAGCCTTCTCTTCTTTTCTCCATCCGGTCTATTGGTCTTTCCCCTTTCGTTTCTCTCTGAAGAAATGGGAGAAAAGCTTGTCAGTTCAATCCTCAGTGAAACTTTCCCGGAAACCCGTGGATGCTTCAGAAATGGCCTACTCCATTTGTGGAACATTATGGGATGATCAGATGTCACCTCCTGTTTATATTTGTATATATTTATATTTATTTACATATTCATTTTTTCTTAAATACGAAAACCCACCTTCTTTGATCTCACTAAGAGCCATCAATTAATATTTCCCAGCAGTGGAGATCAGGGAAGATAATTGGTAAAGGAAATTGAAAGTCTCTGAGGTTCACAGTCAAGGATAAGAGGAAGGAAATGATTGAACCATTTCATGCCATACCTATTCATAGTGAACAAAATGATGTTTCAAGCAGGAGGAAATGAAAGTAAGATATAAAAGGCACCCCCAACTCTCACGAGGGCAGTGCTACTGAAAAGTATAGAAATTAGAGGACTAAAATGCTCAGCATGCCGAACAAAGTGTTTGGTGAGAGCAGTACAAAAAACAAGAGTAAAATCATTTTACTGGAATTCCAGGCATTTAAAACGGAGGCGCCTGGAAACAGACATGGTGGTTTGATAAACTGCAGATAGGGACTGTTTATGCTACCTTCCAAAGCATTGCCTGGTCCTGATATGAATAATATGCAAACGTGTTCTACCTGGCATTTAGGTCCTTGGGCTTAGGAAGGGAAAATGGACTTCATTCAACATTTGTTTCCATGAAATGGATGTGAAAAAGAAGGCAGCTATGCATCTCAGGTTTAATGTTGACTCTGCACAGCGTGGAAAGGCAGATGCTTAGGCCAGAGAAAAGGTGCTGTAAAACGTGACTCAGTTGTAATGGTTCTTGGGTGGAATAATACATTCCTGCATTGCTCAGGTTAAAAGGCTGAACTATTTGGCCTGGAAGCAAGACTGAGCTGCAGGCAGGTGAGAGGGGATCTGGCCATTAGTTCTCAGCAGGTCTGGGCAAGGTTGGAGAATGTAGTTGCTTATCCTCTCTCACCCATAAACATTCCTGCTGAGCCATTCATCTGTTCCTTAGATAAAGTCATGCCATTTGAATTCCAGCTGGAATGGACAGGAATAACAAACTCAGGTGCCTTGCAGGGACTATCAAGAAACAGGGACAAAACTCAGCTGAAGCCATTCTTAAAATCAACAGCATGACTGATGAAGAACATGCATGATCCTTACCCTCAGCATCCAAATGCCACGTAGGCCTTTGTGTGCTCAGTTAAGGTCAAGATGGGTCAGCCTGAGAAGAAATACTGTCTCCACCCGATGCCCAATGGAGTGGCTAGTCTGTGCTCTGTTTCTTTGCCCCCTTGCCACTGCAGGTGACCAGACAGGAATTTCTACCAGGGTGGTGGGTCGTAATTCTTTCTTTTCTTTCTCTTCCCTTAGGTTGCAGTGGGTGAATAACTATTAGAACAAACAAGGACTCTGCTAAACAAGCAAAATCTAAACACGAACAATGAGCCACCGAAGAAAATAACCAGAAGAGAACTGGGAAATAATCACAACAAAAAGGCATGCTTTGTTGTGGTTTAGTCATTTAGACTTGCTGACAGTTCATGTTCTGCTGGACATTTTTTTTTTTTTGCCAGAACTAATTGCTTCTTTTTAAACTTATGCTTGTATCATCAGTGATATATTGATCATCTTCTCTTCTGTCAATCTTTCTTTTTATTTTGCCTTTGAGTTTTCCGAGCATCAGGGTCTTCTCCAAAGCCTGGCTTTCATATTATGTGCCCAAAATATTTAGCTTCACTGTTACTGCTGCCAGTGAACCCTCTTTTTTTTTCTTAATCTAGCTTTGATTGATTTGTTCCTGTTGTGGTCTAAGGTTTTCTCAACAATTTCCTGCAGCACCTCAGTTCAAAGGCATCCCTTACCCTACATTCTGCAGAGTTGCCAGAAAAGGAAACACATTTACACTTTGTGAAGCGTTGTGTGTCTGTGGTTTCTGACTAGATCACAGTGGAGAGTCATGATGTAAAGGGACATAGAGGAATCACCAAACAAAGAACAAATGTGCAAAGTCAAAAGAATAAAATCCTCCCAGATGCTGCTAAATTATTGGTTCATTCCATGTAACCTAGTGACAAGCACAACAATGAATGCAGGACTACTCTTTCAAATTTTTGGTTTTTTTTTTTTACTGCATTACAATTTGACATTTGTGTGAATGTCACTTTCAGACTATTAGTATATTGTTAGCTTGCATTCTTATATTTGGTTATATTTCTTGGCTGGAGTTAGAGAAGACTTCTTCCCCAGCAGCAAAATCTGCTTCAGCCCCAGTTACTGATCTCTGGTTGCTTGGATTTATTATTTTTTTGTGCTTGAGGGACAAAATATGAGAGGAGCAGTGAGAAATAAATAAAAAATTATGCACAGTACATTGAATAAATCACATCCCTCTCCTTGCTCTGATACATTGACAGCTATGTTTGTTATCCATGTTGTCTCTAACACGGAATTTAGCTTGTTCAGGAATGAAGCAAAGAGTAAATTATAACTTCTTTATCTTGTTCTGAGAAGACCAAACTGAACTCACGGAGGGACCATCTCTTATGGATTTGTTAGTTACAGTTGTTCTCAGAATGATCTGAGCAGTAATAGATGAGCACATTGCTTATTTGCTTTTAAGCCAAAATTCAGAATGATTTTAATATCGTGCGTTGCACACCACATTCAGCTACGTGCCTCATATAGTAAATGAATCCATAGTGCCATTTTTACCACCAGCATACAGAGATCTTTACAGATTTTTCAGACATACTGTGTCATGTAGAGCCCAAATAGCTACAGACCTTGGATGCCAGTTACTGACATTAAACCAGATGTTGTGCTGGAAAATCACTGTAGGTGTAATATCTAGTTTACAGTGATCCAGTAATTTATGAGTATGGTGGTCATTTCAGATCCATACAACAGCCTGGTTGAAAACCCGGGTGGGGAGAGCTTGTTTCTTGGAGTTTCTTAACAGACTGTGCTCTGTGAACAAAGTTGTGTGAACTGGTATTTTGAACTGCCCTGTTCTTCCAAATGGTCACACATCATCACTCCTATTTCAATAAGCATAGATATTGGCTTTTCTTTGACCGAATAATTCAATGTAGCCATCTCAGCAAGTTCCATCATCTTCATCAACCATTCCTCCATTGTGGGTAGTCCCAAATCTTTATCTGTGCATACAATTATCTTGCTGCTGTTATCATGTAGAAAAACAAGATTGCATGACTTTTCCCCCCAAAAAGTTTGTCCCTCAATCCCAAAAGAAAACTCTGTAGTCTTTAATCTTTGAGATCCCCTGAATCAGTGTATGCATTTGAAGCAGTGGTGGGATCCAAAGAAATTTACTACCGGTTCTGTGGACGTGGCTTGGTGGGTATGGCTTGGTGGCAGGGGAAGGATATTGTAAAATCTCCATTCCCACCTCACTCCAGGGGAAGGATACTCCAAAATCCCCATTTCCTCCCGATCAGCTGGGACTCGGGAGGCAGAGAATAGATGGGGGCGGGGCCAGTCAGAGGTGGTATTTTCCAGTTCTCCAAACTACTCAAAATTTCCACTACCAGTTCTCCAGAACTGGTCAGAACCTGCTGAATTGAAGCCTCTGATTTGAAGCCAACATTTTCTTGCTTTTTTTTTTTTACATATCCACCAAACATGATAAAATGTCTCTTCTTGTTGTTCACATCTCCAGCATATCACTTCTATTTTCAGTACCATATATTAGAAGATTCTATGTTCCACATTAATGTGGAGTCCCTCAACTATTTTAAAGGAAAAAACAGATAAAGCTATGTGTCATGCTCACATCAATGACAGCTTAATCCATCACCTCCAGATTATGTCCCATAGGGGTTTCATAATTGCGGTAAGAAAGAAGCAGGAACAGTTTTAAAAGAGAGTTCAGATATTTTATGTTCAGTCAGCATCAAATAAACTGTGGACCAAATGCTTTAATCAGTAATAAATACAGCAGATATCAGACTATTCTGAGCATTTTAAACAAAGAAGCTATAGCTGATATCTCGCAAGTCCCTTTAGTTCTGAAAATATAGAGCTCAGTGGTTGTGTACCTGCAGTGCGAAACAGACTGAAGTTTATTGGTGGAAGTGGTTTCATATAGATGCTAAATAGGTTAGGAAACGAATCCCATGACTTAGTCATCCCAGAGCACTTTTACAAATTTCAGTACCATCCTCTGGAAGCCACCAATCACATAGTTGCAGAATCTACTATAATGGACAATGCTCTCAGCTCTACTCTAGACAGTTGATCAAGTATTGAAAACAGGTGAGGGCTATGAGAAATACAGTGAGTTGTACTCTTCTATCTTTTTCATAATAGAACCCCACAAGACTGCCAGATCAGTTTCATGCACTTGTCAACTAGTTTGTAAAAAGATTTAACTGGAACTGGTGATAAAGTGAGTGAAGCCCTCTTCATTTCTCACCCGACTTGAAGATTTCACCAAAAATAATGTTTGGTGTATGTTTGTGAACCGATTATATGGGACCTCCCATGCATATCTCTCTTCTGCATTTCTTCTTATCCCAGGCAAGAAGTCTGGATGATGACGACGACGACGATGATGATATGGAAAGAAATTATGGGGGACAATTTCCTTCCCAAATGGGATGGATCTATGTCCCAGAGGAGAACAGAAGTTCTTTGATCTCACTCATGTAAAGAATTTTTGCTGGTAGAACTTCTTACAGGCCTTTGACCACTCGCCTCTGACCAGTGGTGGGCCCACAGGCGAACTGGTAGCAGCCGAAATTGAAACCCACTACTGCCTCTGATTGATGACTTTGAAACCTCCTGCCAATCACAGTGGATGGATGATCCTGATCTTATATGGACCGATGGGCCAAAATGCAATATGGCTTCATATGTTCATAAGCAGCTATCTGCAGCTTAAGATAAGAGAAGCTTATGGTCACCAAGAGAAAGAGCGAGAACACAAATTAACAGGAACTCGTAACAGAATGAGATAATGACTTTGTTTTTTTCATCCCTTCAAGCCTGCCTTGTCACACATTTCTTTGCTAAAGGAAGGGCTACCTAGCAGACCTTGTCAGCAAATTGAACAAAAATTGCAGGGTAAATTCTTATACCGTCAGCCTCCACCAAACTCATTCTGTAAATATGCATCTGTTGCAAAAACAGAGGCCGGCCAGTGGGTTTCACCTCGGTGACCGGATACAGCAGGTATTTGGTTTGAAACACTGTTTGAATCATTAGGCTCTTGAGTGTCACACAATTGTTCCATTACTAGAGAGTTTTTATTAACCTTCTGTCCTTTTTTGTAAGGCAGGATGTGGGTGGGTAGCGAGCCAGGCCCGGAGATGTCTCTTAATGATTCAGAACAATGACCTACTGAGTATAAACTGGTTGGGCCAGTCCGTGGCAGAGCTGCTGCAGGAGAGTTCAAAGACCCAATTACATGTTAAAAGGAAACGCAGCCTAGCTACAAAACTGCAACTCAATGCCTTCCAGCAATAACGAAGACTTTTGAAACACAAGGTAGTTTAACTCTTGGATTCCCCAGACTTCAGCCTCCTTAATCAGGGGTTTAGGGAGAAAGCTCACGCTTTCAAATGGACAAATTCTCTACATTCTGAAATGACAATGGCCCTTCTTGAACGTTGAGAAATACCACTCTTGGGAGGCCTTAGGGAGCAGACATCGTTCAGTCATACCGAAATGGCAATACTTGTAGAGAGAGAGAGAGAAAAAATTAAGCAACACACATCCTGGATTTCAGAAACAGAACAACAGAGTTGGAAAGGACCTTTGAGGTCTTCTAGCCCAAACCCCTGCACAAGCAGAAAACCCTATTCCTCCAGCGATGGAGCACACACAATGTCTGCAGGCAAGCCGTTTCACTGATTAATTGTTCTAACTGTTAGGAAATTTCTCCTTAGTTCCAAGTTGCTTCTCTCCTTGATCAGTTTCCATCCATTGTTTCTTGTCTGCCTTCAGGTGCTTTGGAGAATAAATTGAGCTCTCTTTTTTGTGGTAACCCCTTACATATTGGAACAGCACTCAGTTCTGTCTGTCCAGAACATCCTGAGACATTGAGAAGTGTATCATACTACCTGGGCATATGTAAAGTGCAAACCCTTGAAGCAAATTGGGATCCCAGTAAAACCAGATTGAACCATTGTTTAACAGTCTGGACTATCTATGGCAGTGATGGCTAACCTTTTTGCCATCAAGTGCCAAAAGTGGGGGGAAGTGTGGGGGGATCACACGCCCATAATTCAATGCCCTCCTGCACCCCACCCATGCGCATGCGACCCCCCCGCACTCCCCCCGCTTTTGGCACGCGACAGCAAAAAGGTTACCAGTGGGCCCAGTAGGCCTGTTTTTTTGCCCTCCCCAGGCTCCAGAGGCTTTCTTGGAGCCTGGGGAGGGTGAAACCGGCTTCCCCCAACCCTCTGGAGGCCCTCCAGAGGCCAGAAACAGCCCATTTCCCAACTTCCGGTGGGCCCAGAAGGCCCAAAAATCAGCTGGCCAGCGTGTGCATGTGCGCTGGAGCTGAGCTAGAGCAACGCTTATGTGCCCACAGATATGGCTCTGCATGCCACCTGTGGCACACGTGCCATAGGTTCGCCATCACGGATCTATGGAGTCTAAACTCACCCTGAACATATACAAAAAGAAGAAGAAGCTGTTGCTAATACGATGCCTACTGAACTATATGCAGAATATGCAGCAGTAGGACTTTCCTTAAATATACAGCTGGGACATTGAACAATCTTGCAGTGAGATGCAGAAACAATGCTTGTCTTAAAAAACTGGCCCAGCATATCCAAATTCTTTTCTCTGCCCTCAATCTTGACCTCCAGCTTTTGCAAGCTAGTTTAAACACACATACACACACCAACACCTGACTCTTCCAACAGTTTTCAACCTCCACTCTCCACCTGTCAGGCACTTCACATCTGCCAATCATTCAACCTAATTTATTTTTTCATGCATTCCTCTCTTTCTTCTGCCTCTTAAAAAGTTAAATGCAGTAGAGTGCCACAAACTATGACTAAAGACTGCAACCTACTGATAACAGCCGTCTGCCCAAAGGGATATAGGGAAACACTGGAAATAGCCAAGCCTGAAATGGGTAGCTTTACGGCTTTCAGCCACTGAAATCTATATTTCTGTAGCTCCTGAGTTCTATTCTGTCAGTATATTTAAATTCCCCCTTTGGTTGATGGGTTGGGCAAAAGGCGAAGGCTCTCTCGCCTATATCTCTCTATAGGGAGGATTTATGCAAAGGTTCAGATTATAAGGATAGTTTCAGACTTGCAACTATTACACAGTAATTACAGAAGTTTTCTTAACTGTTGTTAAACAAAATATTCTTTTAAAGTATATTCTATTGCAATGATGGTGAACCTTTTTGGCACCAAGTGCCGAAAAGGGAGCACTTCGCGCACACTTCATCTGGGCCGAGACCAGGAATAGGAGTTTCCTTAAACACAAGGGAGAAACAATTTTGTTTTATGGCACGTATTTCCCTTATTAAAGATTCTAAATTGCAATGGCTGCAATGATGTAATAATGTACTGTAGGAAACAGCAGTTACCAGCAGACGATATATTAGTATATTTCATTTCATTAGAACTCCTTGACAGTCGAAATGTCTATTTTATCCTCAGGCACCTGTGTGTGGGGAGAGGGAGAGTCAGAAAAATCAAGATGGCACCATGAAGTTGAAGCCCTGCACTCTTTTTATTGCATTACATGTGCAATCTAGGTAAAAATGGGCAGGACTCTCATGACCACACCCACTACCTTGATTATAGAATATAAACGGGCAACAAACCCCACCCCTTACTAGCACTGATGATATTACTTAGTTTGGGTAATGAAACGTTCCTCAAGAAAGAAAGAAAGCTCAGAAAGCACCAAACAGCCCTCATTTACAACAAATATTCTCCTTTATTGATACTATCTTGATTCTTTTTAATCTCTTCACCCCGATATCCACCCCGATATCCATTAAATTAAATGGTATATGCAAATGAGGTAATTGCTCCCCCCTCCCGTTTTTGATGCAACCATCTGAACTCTTCTCTGTGTTTTGAGTTCCCCCATAACCTTCGATGAAACTGCAGGTGATGCACTTCAGATGTTATGCTTCTGAGGCTCACCAGCAAATCCAACCCCCAAAGTCAGCAATCCAATCCAAATCCATATCCAAATTGCTCACACAAACACAACTACAGCGAGTTCTACTGCATTCTCTTCAACACACATCAGACAAAGTCACCTAGGTTTCTGGCAAGATATATTATTCATCATGCACACATTGCTACCAATGACTTGCTGACAAAAAGAGATAGGGCCAGTTTAACAATTTGCATCATAATTAGTCTGCCAAGGTCTCCTGAAAAAACACTGATCTGTTTTATTCATTTAAAACTACATTTAACAAATCAAGAGTCCTATCCCCACAGTAAAAGAAAGTTGATGAGGCAACAGCAGGTTTTGTTCAGCAGCAAGTACCCTGTAGACAGCTTAGCTCTGTTTTCATGTGGGAAAGCGTCTCCTCTCTGTGTAATAGCAGTTTGACACATCTGCCAATGTGCGCTAAGGCCACCTAATTATGTATGAACGAAATTATATGTTTACTTTGCACTAGCTTGTCACTGCCAGCTCTCAATTATTGTATAGTCTTTCCGGGGCTACTATCAGGCCATGCTTAGAACGTAAGCTTGCTGAATCTGTCATATGCAGTCACTATCTTTCATTTAGCCTCTGATCTCTGTGTGTAGATGGGAAACTTTTGCTTCAATCCTTGCTCAATCATAAAATCAAATTTTACATGAAACAGCATCACTCTCTCAGCCACTTCTCTAGAATATTAGGACATACCATGGAAGGTTCTCGTATAAAATAGAAGAGATAAATTAGAGGGATAGTACAGACATGGGTTTCTGCAGATTCTGACCAGTTCTGGAGAACCGGCAGCGGAAAGTTTGAGTAGTTTAGAGAACCGGTAGTAAAAATTCTGACTGGCCCCGCCCCCATCTATTCTCTGCCTCCTGAGTCCCAGCTGATCGGGAGGAAATGGGGATTTTGCAATAATCTTCCCCTGGAGTGGGGTGAGAATGGAGATTTTACAGTATCCTTCCCCTGCCACGTCCACCAAGCCACAACTCACAGAACCAGTAGTAAAAAATTTTGAAACCCACCCCTGGGATAGTACATGTGGATGCCCCGGAAGATCATTATATGAACATTAGTGTTCAACTGGCATTGAAAAGACTCAGGTTCTAGTCCACCTTCAGGACTAGTTCACCTTACATTAGAAGCTCATGGCATAATTGGGGGCCAATCATTCCCTCTCAGTCCAACCTACCTAGCAAGCTTTTTGCTATGAGGAAAAATAGGAGGCGGAAGCACTACTTTCAATAGGATTTTCAATAGGAGAACCAGTTTGGCCTAGTGGCAAAGGCTCCAGGCCAGGGAGGAGGAGACCATGAGCTCTATTCCTGCTTCAGCCATGAATGCCATTGGGCCAGTCACTCTCTCTCAGTGCAACTCACATCACAGGGTTGATGTTGTGGGGAAAATAAGAGGAGGAAAATGGGTTGGAAGGTGTTTATCACCTTGAGTTATTTATATGGGAGCAGGGGGCCGCATCGTGTGGTGGGGGCACGCACTCGCTATCTTCGAGCAATTGCATGCCCCGGTCCCCTTAGCTCTTCCCATTCCCAAGGTTGCTCAGAATCTCAGGGCCCGAGTCTCCGGCTGTTGTTATCCAATGCCAGGTCCATAGAAAATAAGGCCTCCCTCATTTGTGACCTTATTCAGGAGCGGGGAGCAGACCTGGCAGGTATTACAGAGACCTGGTTGGGCCATGAGGGGGGGTTCCCCTTGTGGATATGTGCCCACCAGGCTTCCATGCATTTCATCAGCCGAGAGCTCAGGGCAGGGGCGGGGGGGGGGTAGCAGTTATTATAAAGGAAGGTCTTGATCCAAGAGAGGCCACTGTACCTCAGATAGCCGGTTGTGAGTCCCTTTTTGTGAAGTGGGGTTGTGGGGTGCAGATGAGTTTGTTGGTCATGTACCTGGCTCCCTGCCACGTGGCAATGACCCTGCCCAGCTCCTCAACGTTATAGCCGAGGTGGCGGTTGATACCCCCAGACTTTTGGTCATGGGGGATTTTAACCTGCCATCTATCGGTGAAATGTCTGAGGTAGCTCGGGAGTTCATGGCTTCCATGACGGCCATGGACCTGACTCAAGTAATTCATGGCCCTACTCACATAGGTGGACACACTCTGGACTTGGTTTTTATCTCTGGTCAGTGGTCGAGTGGCCTTGATATAGGGGATATAGGCATTGAACCCTTGTCATGGTCTGACCCCTCGCTCCTTCGACTTGACTTTCTGACCGCCGCACCCCGTCACAGGAAGGCAGAACTGACCAGGTGGTTCCGCCCCAGGCGCCTGATGGATCCTGATAGGTTCCAAATGGAGCTTGGGCCATTTCCTGAGACTCCGACTCACGATTCGGCTGAAGACCTAGTGGCTGCCTGGGATAGTAGGGCAGCCGGGGCTTTGGACCGTGTCGTGCCTTTGCGGCCTCTGATCCAGCACTGAACTCACTTAGCTCCTTGGTTCTCTGAGGAGCTGAGGGAGATGAAGCGCCGGAAAAGACGCCTAGAGAGCGGTTGGAGGGCCAGCCGATTCAAATCTGACTTGGCACTGGTAAGGTCTCATATTAAGACCTACCTAGTGGCAATAAAAGTGGTGAAATCTAGCTATTTTGCTGCTCTTATCGCGTCATGAGATAATTGCCCAGCCGCCCTGTTTAGGGTGACCTGCTCCCTCCTCCATCTGGGAGCGTGGGACGACCCCTTGCAGGGCCGAGCTGACAATTTTGTACAGTATCTGCATGATAAAATAACTCAGATTCGGGAAGACTTGGCCGCTGACTGGGTTAGTTCAGACAAGATGACTGAGGCAGGTCTTGAGAGTGTTATCTGGGAAGAGTTCGATCCTGTGGCTCCCGAGGACGTTATCTTGAGACGGCTGAACGCGACCACATGTTTATTGGACCCGTGTCCCTCCTGGTTGGTGCTGGCTTCCTGGGAGGTTACACGAGGCTGGCTCCAGGGGATTATTAATGCTTCTTTGAGTGAGGGTGTCCTGCCGGCCGCCTTGAAAGAGGCGGTGGTGAGGACCCTCCTCAAGAAGCCCTCTCTGGAGCCAGCTGTTTTGGCTAACTATCGTCCAGTCTCCAACCTTCGTTTTATTGCGAAGATTGTCGAGAGTGTGGTGGCGCGGCAGCTTCCCCAGTACCTGGATGAAGCTGTCTATTTAGATCCGCTCCAGTCCGGCTTCAGGCCTGGGTACAGCACAGAAACGGCATTGGTCGCATTGGTGGATGATCTCTGGAGGGCTCGGGGTAGGGGTTACTCCTCTATCATGGTCCTGTTAGATCTCTCAGCGGCTTTTGATACCATGGACTATGGTATCATGTTGCACTGGTTGGAGGGACTAGGGGTGGGAGGCACCGTTTTGCGATGGTTCTCCTCCTATCTCTCCGACCGGTCGCAATCTGTGTTGGCAGGGGGGCAGTGGTTGACCCCGAGACGCCTTGTTTGTGGGGTGCCACAAGGGTTGGTCCTTTCGCCCCTCCTGTTCAACATTTATGTGAAGCCATTGGGTGAGATCATCTGTGGTTTTGGGGTGGAGTTCCATCAGTACGCTGATGACACTCAGCTGTACATCTCCACTCCAGACCATCCCAACAATACCTTGGAAGTGATGTCCCAGTGCCTGGAGGCCGTGTGGGTCTGGATGGGGAGAAACAGGCTTCGACTCAACCCTTCCAAGACCGAGTGGCTGTGGCTGTGGCTGCTGGCGTCTCGGTATAGCCAGCTGGTGCCATCACTGGTTATTGGGGGCAAATCCCTGGCCCCCACGGAAAGGGCTCGCAACTTGGGCATCTTCCTGGATGCACGGCTGTCTTTAGAAGAGCATATGATGGCCGTGGCCAGGGGAGCTTTCTATCAGGTTCGCCTGATACGCCAGTTGCGCCCCTTTCTAGATTGGGACTCCTTACACACAGTCACTCAAGCACTCGTCACTTCTCGTCTGGACTATTGTAATGCTCTCTATATGGGGCTCCCCTTGGGGTGCACCCAGAGGCTCCAACTGGTGCAGAATGCGGCCGCGCGGGGAATTATGGGAGCGACGGGACACCTCTGCTGCGTGAGCTGCATTGGCTTCCAGTGGACTTCCGGGTGCGCTTCAAGGTGTTGGTGACCACCTTTAAAGTGCTCCATGGCTTAGGGCCGGGGTACTTACGGGACCGCCTTCTGCCACCAATTGCCTCCCACCGGCCAGTTCACTCCCACAGAGAGGGCCTCCTCAGGGTGCCGTCAGCCAGACAATGTCGGCTGGTGACCCCCAGGGGGAGAGCCTTCTCTGTGGATGGCACCCACCCTCTGGAACGATCTACCCCCAGAGATACAAGTGATCCCAGACCTCCGGACATCGGGCCCTTAAAACTTATTTCTTTCAGTTAGCCGGGCTGGCCTGATTCTATGTTGGTTTTAAAGTTTGATACTGATTTTTAAATTGAAATGTTTTAAATTATGGGCCAAATTTCATTTAATTATTTTTAAAACTATTTTAACTTTTGTGTACAAATGTTTTATTTGGCTGTTCACCGCCCTGAGTCTGAAAGGAGAAGGGCGGTATAAAAATCGAATAAATAATAACAAAATAATAATAATATAAATAATAAATGTGGGATATAAATAAGTAAATATTTTTTTTTTAAAAACCACATCAAAAAAGCATAGAATGGGGGGGGAAAGAAAGGAAATCCCAGCCCAGTGTTCTCAAAGTGGGTCGCCCCGTGTCCCCCAGTGTCTAGAGAGCATTGGATGGAAAGCTTATTCTTACTAGCCTAATAAAGCTTTCCTTCCTTGCATCTGCTATTATACCCAGATTAGAAACAGAAACAAATAATGTCTTCTAATGTTATTACTATGAATGTAATTTGGAAAATAATTTAATTTATATCTATGTAGGCATTATTAAAATATAAAGGTATCGGAAACCTCTCTATGACATTCCCCCCAAAATAAGATGAATAATTTAAGTGAAGATCTGTGGCTGAAATGGGATCTCTGCTGATTTTTTTCATTTGGAGTTGATCCTCCTATAGATATTTGTGGATGTGTTTGAATCCACATATCTCAGTGATTGTAACAGTAACAGAGTTGGAAGGGACCTTAGAGGTCATCTAGTCCAACCCTCTGCTCACGCAGGAGACCTGTACTAGGGATTTGAACCGCCGAACTGCCGACCTTTCTGATCGACAAGCTCAGTGTCTTAGCCACTGAGCCACCTAGTCAGGCTTAACAAGTGTTCAGAATTATGTAACAGAACTCTACTGAGGTATGCTATGCCTCAAACTGAACTGTAGCTTCTCTGTTCTCACTGAGAGCTAAGGGAAATGCAACTCCCTTTACAGCAAGAGAAGCTACCTCTTGATTTGCCACTGAGTTACCATGGGACAAGTGTTGCTTCTCTTCCACATTCTTGGAATGGTCTCTCATCGCAGTAAGGGAGTGACTTCTTGTCTTTTCAGGGCCTACTTTGCTTCAACAGAATTGCAAGGTTTCACACAATGAGGTACACGCAATGAGCATCAGTCTTGGTAACAGAACATTCAGAAACTCTTGTCTTCTCTCTAAGCTACACATTTTTAGCTAGACAGGATTATGGGGCTTGTCAGGTGAGGGAGAGACAACAATAAAGGCAGGAAATGTGCAAGCAGATGCAGATGCATGTACAAACAGACACACACGTGCACACACTCACAAACAGAGTGTGTACAGTTGGATGGCTTCGGGCCTCTAGCTGTTGCTAGACTACATTTCTAGCACATTCAGCCAGCACAAACAATTCTGAGGGATATTGGGAATTGTAGTTCATCAACATTTCTTAGCCCTGAGCAAGAGAAACTGAGAGGGGCCTCCTTAATGTTTCAGGATTGTCAGGCTTTCAACCAATTTCAAAGACTTTTTTTAAAGCTGATATTTAGAAGAAAAATTACATAAAATTTGACTTCACTGAATTTCATTTGCATAGTGGTAATACAGTACTGTGGGCAAATGCACGTATAATTATTTAGGTCATCCATGAAATAGAATTATTTTTTAAAAAAATGTTGATTGATGGTGCTTTTTATTTTTCAACCCCTCTCTTCAGTTACAAAAAAGCTGACATTTGATATAGGAAAATCAAGATTTTGAGTCCTATGTTGAAGAATAATGAAAGCTGAATAAGTTTTGCCATTCAAGATTTTTTCCCCCTCCTTAAGAAAAGCCGCTTTTCCTAAGGCCCTTCTAAATCTATCGGACTATATCTGCACCGAATGATGGAAATTATCATTCAACATATATGGACAGCATCAGGTTAAGAAATGCTGAACCAGGAGTCCCTGGACAGGAATCTAGAGACCTCCCAATAAATAGTCAAGCTAAAGCAAGTCTGGTTTCTCTCACTTTTCAAATGGTTGAATTCTGCTCTCCAAAAAGGGAGGCCTTCATAGATTGATTAAAACCAGAACCAAATATTTCCTACTAGCACCACTAACCTGGACAAGAATTAGACTCAAGAAATCAGGTCAACAAGCTATTGGCTAGAGCAGGGGTATCAAACTCGATTTCATTGAGGGCCGCATCAGGGTTGTGTTTGACCTCGGGGTGGGTCGGTGTGGCCAGGGTGGCCAGCTCGATATCACCCATGTGATGGCGGCCCAAGCAGACTGCAAGTGAAAATGCACTCCCAAGCTCCGTTTCCGGTTATGATGGCCTCCTACAACCCTCTGCCAGTGAAAATGGAGCTCGGGAGGGCAGCATGCAGCCTTTCCAAGCTCCATTTTCTCTGGCAGAGGCACTGCTGGCCGATTCCTCACTGTTTCCAGGGTGGCCCCACAGGCCAGATCTAAGCACCCCGTGGGCCAGATCTGGGGCCGGGGGCCTTGAGTTTGACACCCCTGGCCTAGAGCATCTCTCTTTAAAGAGACTTTACAATCACCACTCCTCTATGACTCAGGGCAAAAAAACCCTAGGGCCTCTCCATGCAAAGGGCAGCTGCAGAGGACAGGGCACATTTGGAGCTAAGCACCCCCATTGGCACCTTCCCTATCCACAGTGCCCACCCTCTTTTGCTCTCCTGCCACTGCTGGCAGCCCTGCACATTGCTGTGCTTGGGTTTGGCACGTCTCACACACAGTGAAAGAGAGCTGTAAGATGAGCTCAGTCCAATTCCAGAGCTTGGGAGTTTGGTGCCACTGAGTCAGAGGAGAGGCGTGCGGGAGCTGGGTGGAAAGGAGAGAGAAGCTAAAAATATCACAGAAGAGCAACACACAAGGAGATCTGCTGGGTGGAAAACACAGCCAGGCAAGGGCAGGTAAAGACACCCAGAACAGACTTTGTCTCTCTCTGTTTAATTCCTGCTAAATTTCCAACTAAGTGTAAACCCCGATTTGCTGGGACTACCGTTTCCGAGGGCCAGGATGCCCAGTAGCAACAAGCTACGAATTTAGACTGGGTTTTCTACTAGGCAGGAACCTTATCATTAGTACACATATCACGAAACACACTGATGTGCCTATTAATCCTCAGTTACTTCTAACTATTACTGCCCAAACCACACAATCTCGCACTTGATATCAAGGCATTTATTACAATATTCTGTTTCACAACATCTGAACAATGAAATTTTTTTTTTAAAACAAAGCCTGTATCTAGGAGTTTTGTAGCAGAAGGGAAACTGGGAGGTGGGACAGGAGAGTCACTGTACTCATGACCGCAGCCGGAGAGGAATGACGATCCGGCATCAGAGACGGCTAAGCTTGTTCCTGGAGATTAGGACCCAGATTGATCACTCAGTAGAGCAAAGTTCAGTTGGAGAAGTTAGGAGATTCTTTAACTGCAGCAGGAAACGTCAGTTGTAGGTGCAGAAATCCCAGGAATACAATCTTTCCCTCTACACAATGCCTCCTCCTTGTATGCTTTTGAGCACTTGATCTGGAGCCTTCTTCAAAGCACCATGTCTCTCCCTTGCTCTTTTCTTGCTCTCTCAATGGCTCTTTTTGGCTTGGACGCTTAACTCTTGATTGTCTTCAGTTCCCACTCAGGAAGACCACACAGGGAAAGATTCCTGCATCTTTTGGTGACGGGCTTGACTCCTGCACAACTTTTAAAACTCTAGGAACTTTTGCCCTTAGCCATCTCTTCTCTCCTCCTATTATCTGATGCACCAGCCACATGTCCCATACATGTGCACCAGCCCAAATTTAGGATTCTACTTCTACCCCAAAACTGGTAATGCAGAAGAAATCAATGTTACCTTTGCTCCTGGGGCTTGACAGAAGCTTATTGATAACTTTTTCCCACTCTCTGGGAAGGTTGTGTTTGCTCAGCTGCTGGCAGAGGAAAAGACCTTGTTTTTGTGGAGAAAGAATGTAACAGTGTGGGAACAGGTGGCGGAGAGATACAGGGGTGACTGGGGCGGGGTGTGTGTGTGTGACAGCACTGCAGGTCAGGAGGAGTTCTCTTCAAACCAGCAAGAGAGATTGCCTGCTTCTCTCCAGAATGACAGGAGCAATTCAAACACCCGGTAGAAAGTGTGTCTTCCATTACTACTGTATTACCTGCTTTGGAGAAAAATGTAATTCTGACACAATTGTTAAAGGCAGCGAACAGCATTTATCCTTCGCAAGGGAGATTCGTGGAGGTCAATTTCTTTCTCTTCCAATGTTCTCAACAATGGCTGTTATGACAGCCTCCTTCCTATTTGCATTGAAGGGAGAAGTGCTGCCAAGGGCTACTTAGCTGGCCAACGCCCCTAGGCAGTCTACTTGTATTCCTCTGAAAAGATCAAGTGATGGACTCTCTTATTCACGGAAATATTTACTGGATCCTCTTATGCTTCCTACTGCAATGGGATTAGATTAACCGTAGTGAGCTTAACACCAGAGTCAGCATTGGAAAAGGGCAGCAGGGAAGGATCCAGCATTCCTTAGACTGTGGGTCTGTGGCAGTAGCAACTGGGCCTGCGCCTGCATGCATAGCCAGACAATAGCAGCATTGAGATGGGGATATTTCAAGAATCTGCTTGAGATCCTCATGCTGCACCCACAGAGATAAACCCTCTCTGAACAGCTCATGGGCTTTATGGCCTTCTACCCACTTCCTTTCCCATAGGGGCTTTGGGCAACACCCAGACCTAGTTACCTTTCTTGCTGTACTGTATGTCTTCCCAGCTTCTGTGATTTGAGGTCTTCTAGGTTTTCCCTTCTATTTTCTTTTTAGTGATGATATGGCCCTTTCCCTAACTTGTTGTCCTCTAGATGTATTGAACTGTAACTCCCAGAATCTAGTTAGCATTAGTACTAACTAGCATGGCAGAACATATGCTGGCCAATAACTCAGCAAGTTGGCCAATAATTTGGAGGAGACAATATGGGGAAGGCTGGCTAAAGACTTTTCAGACTGTATTAGATCAGTTGACAAAGATATGCAAGAATGAAAAGGAATTTGGGTCAGTCAGAGTGTACATTTGGATGCACCTCCACCATAAATGTTTCCCCTTCTGCCCAGGTGTACATATGCCTTGTCTGGATGTCTCAGCTTGCCTCATCCTCCACGGGTTCCATGACTCTTTCTCTTTCCGGAGTGTATGAACACAAACAGCAAAGGAAAGAAAAAGATTAGGAATTCAGCATCACCATCAGAGCTTTTAACTGTTGGCACTATAGGAAGAAAGATCTTGGGAAAAATGAGTTTGGACCAGGTATGTGAAACATGGACACAGAAAGACTCAACGCAATGAAATATGGGGCATAGAGTATTTTGAGTTGTGTAGACTGGTTATTCTTTCAATCCAGAGTCAGTATAATTCTCATCAAATACTGAGATAAAATAGAGTCCTTGAATTCCTGCCCTATTTGTATTCCCATTTCTTCAGACCATTTTGTTTTGTTTTCATATTCTTTATAATCTCATTTCCAACTTTCATTCTCCCTTTATTTTTTTAATTGCCCCTTGCTACTTGTGTTCCTTTCTTCTTCTGGTGGCCATTTTCTTTATTTTCTGAGCCCCATATGTTGCTGTCTCAAGCATTTCTTCCTCTCTGGGACTGGCGCTCTCCATGAAGTGCCTTAGAACGGCCTCCTCCTCTGTTCAGGGAGGTTATCACATAGGAGAACTTGATGAGGATCCGAAGAACAGTAAGAGGGAAAAAATGTTCACTTCCTCACAGCTTATGTTTTAAACAGTAAAGCTTTTGCCTTTTGATCAAGGATTGAGGATTAATAGGTTCCACCCCCTGAAAGAGTTTGAGAATCCCGGTTTAAAGAATGCCATCGAACCAGTCTATTAGAAAATACACCAAGTGGAATACGCCGATCTATTACCTCCAGAAATCTCATGACATCTTCAGAACTATAGATGGCCAACTTGCTCTGTACCATAGTGGCACAGTAAATCTGACCGTTTGATTAACATTGTATCACTAATGATTACATTCCAGAAGTAATTTGAGAAAAGGCTGACATGAAAGCGACCGACCCTAGAGAGTAAACAGCTAGCAATCAGAATCTCAGCAACGTGTTTGAAGATAAAGACTTCAAATAAAATGAAAGTAGGGAGAGTGCTCATGTCCTTGGTCTTTCCAGAATGACCACCTGTTGCAATAGTTTCAGTGTTTGCAATACATCTTATAAGCAAGTCAAGTATCAATTTGCGCTGCCCATGGATTAAGGTACTGCTTGTTTTATATTTTCCACTGTGGAAAGATAGTGGTTCCTTGAACATATATCTTTTCTTCTGTAAGTAGACACAGTAACGTTGTCTATGTGGTATTGTATCATGGAAACAGGAGAAAAGAGAACAGATTTCTATTCTGAAATAGGATTTGTCCAAAATTTGCTCAACAAAACCCCCTTCTCTTGCTAAATGCTTGTTGTTAGAATCATATAAATACTAATTTCTGGAATCTGAGCACTGGTGAATGCACAGGTGCCATATGTATAGCTTAAGAGTTCATGTATGTATTGTAATATTAATAATTAACATGTCCTTTCCCACAGGAGAGGGCAAGTGTATCAAATGCACAATTAACATCCCAATGGTTTGTTCTAGACACCTATGGGTGGGACTGAGGACAAGTGAACTGAGATGATTGTGGCTTAATCTTAAAACTCTTGGAAAAACAATAAAGAATCCAACTTTACGCAGCTTGATGCCCACTAGCTCCCATGGGCCTAACCAGCAAAATTAGTATATTATATTTGGAGGGTACCAATCCAGCTAAATCTGTTTAACTGCCTGCCTGCCTGCCTGCCTGCCATTTCTAGGTCATCAACAATTCTGGTCAGCTTAACATGCAAAAACAGTAAATAATAAAAATAAAAACCCAAACACAGTGTGGAGGGGGAAACCAACAACTCCACCAACTCCCCACCCCAACCCCAGAAATAAAAACAAACAAAAGGCTTACTTGGTGAAAAAGGCAAGTTTTTAATACACTTTTAAAGGCCTCTAAGGTGGAGGAGTCATGTGAATCTCCCAGAGAATCCTGTTCCAGAGGGCAGATATAATAAAGGTGGCTCACCTCCTGGGCCTTAGTAGAGGACATTGCTTAACTGATGGGCCCAGGACTCATCTGCCAGATCTTCCCATGGACAGAAACCATGGGAAGCAGATAGGTCCTGAAACAGCCAGGCTTTATGCCCTGTAGAATCTTAAAAATAACAACCAGCTGCTTGAATTGCACCGCAACGGGACAGATTTCTAGGAAAGTCATTTCTGTTGGAAAAAGTCATTGTAGCTGGTTCCATAATCCTTTATTTACTTGATTGAGAAATGTACAGATTTTTTTTCCTTTTCTTTTTTGAAAATATATCTTCCTGCACCTTTTACAGTACCCTGATCTTCCAACATTTGCAAGAGACAACATTTTCTCTCTTTGGCATGTGGTGAAAAACATTTTCTGCTAATTCTTGCATACTGTTACAAAAAGACAAGCTAGATGTTTTCCCTGCCTGCTTATATGGCAGTTCTAGAGAAAGTTGACTTCTGAGGATTCTATGTATTTATTGTTAAACTGGTCCCCAGACTTTCATGTCATCCAGGCAGCTTTCAGCACTCTGTCTGAAATGGAGCTGACTGCAATGAACTCAGTAAACCAGCAATATATTATTACTACTGCTCATACATAACAGTTTAGTATAGCCATGCTGTGTCCTTTGCTCATCAGTTCAAAATAGCATCAAGCTTCTTTTAAAAAGCCACACACCTGTTTCTTTGGGGATTTTCAAATTTAACTTTAAACAATCTGGCAAAAGCAGAAAAAAGTCGAAGTTACAATAAGAGGATCAAAACAACAGAAAGTCAGTACTGAAGGGGTAGAACGATCACTCAAGCACCACAGCAAAATATAATTGATAGGATAACTTTCTTTTCTGAGGACTGTTAATGAGGTTATACAAGAAGACAATGAGCTGTTGCAGAAACCCCTTAAACAATAATAATAAAATAATAGACTTGCAGCAGGAAGATCCCTTGATTTAAGGAGGGGTATCGCTCACTGTCAAAACTAATTGATTAGCGCATGGATCTCATTCACTATAATACTGGCCACTGAACGGTAGGACTGCCAGATCAGAACTGCAGAAATATGGATGATCATTAAATGGCATCAAAGTATTGAATGGTTTTCTTCATCTATTTACTAACGTCAAAATTGCAGCCTGGAATTGATAACACTATGCATGAATAAGGAACTTGGATCCCATTTCTTATCAGCTTCAGGCAACATGACAAATGATCAGTCATGATGTGACAAGGGTTGGAAGACGGAATGTTAATGTGCACCGTGTCCAGGTTATTGATAATTTCACAAGATATACAAACTATATTATTTAATGGATACCAATTGTTTATTTTTTAAATATCTGATTTGTCTTTTTATTTTTACTAGGAACAATCTATTTAGGTAGAAAACCGTGGAACAGTTGTACAAATACCTATATATGTTTTATAGAACTGAAAATGTTTTTTAGGTTTCTGAAAGGGTTCCTTCACCATCAGTTGGGATACTTATACTTCCTCCTTCCTACTTTCCCCTGCTTGGATATCTAGAATTTTATGAGTATGTCCAGAAATATTCCCACATACTTTTTTTTATACTTTTAGAAATAGCTAACATTCCACTTTCAAAGCACCAAATTAACACTTTAAAAATTCTGTACTTTACCTTTTGTTAGCCTTTCCCTTTATACTGTATGTAAAGTGCTGGGCAGTTTTCCAGCAAATGAATGTTCTGAAGTAAAAAAATGAGGAACCTGTTCTGTTGTATTCCTGTGAATACAACTTGAATTCTAAAGATGCAAGACACCTGGGCAAAGGAATTACAAAACCTACTTTTAAGAGACAATTCTTTTATTCATTAACATGTCACAACCAACCAGTTATTAGAGACTTTATAGTAAACGAAATTACCACATTTTTAGGAAACAGAAGAATGGTTATTATGAACAAGAAAGCTTTTTTCATCTTTCTAAAATTTAGAAGTATTTATAACTTAACAGTTATACATAAGGCTCACTTATCAATGAATATTTTTATACTTTTGGAATTCTGGTATAAAAAAGAGAGGTACATACCCAAAGACTGTAAATCACCTTCATGTACAATTGTACGTTCACATGAAATGAACAGATATGGATGAAAGAGAAGTATAAACCTTCCATTTATGCAGACAATATAGCCCAGTTTTCTTTGTTATTCTTTTAAAGATAGGCTTCATGAAGGCTTGGTCCAGTTATGAAAAACTTATTGGTTTTGTTTGTTTTTATTATTATTGTATTGTGAGTTGATAGACTGTAGGGTCCCCTGCTTGGGTGGGGGGTTGGACTAGATGACCTACAAGATCCCTTCCAACTCTGTTAATCTGTATCTGCTCTTTTAAAGGTCAAAACCAGCATCTTGAAGTGGACCTGGAAACAGACTGGCAACCAATGCAGCTCACACAGCAGAGGTATAAGGCTGTTTTAGAAGTACACATAACTGCCTGTGCCACTGCATTTTGCACCAGCTGAAACTGCCGGATACTCTTCAAGGGCAGTCCCATGAAAAGCACATTAGAGTAATCCAATTAGGAGGTGACTAGGGTGTGAGTGATTGTGAGCACAACTCCCTAGTCCAGGAAGAAGGCACAACTGATGCACAAAATGAAGCTATGAAAAGGCTGTTAGCCACAATTCTATGAATAGGAGTCATGAATCCAGGAGGAGCCCCAGGCTGCGCACTGGATCTCTCTCGGGCTACACAACCCATCCAGCAGGAAAGATGCCATAATCTCGAAACTGGCAGGACCCAAAACCCATAGCCACTCAGCCTTGCCAAGGTTCAACTGAAGCCTGATGTTTTTCAGATCCTCCCAGCCTTCAGACACCTCCCAACTCTTTGAAAATAAGTGCCACTAAATTGAATAATGCTCCTTCCCAGGTAAATTTGTATGGTATGCTACAAAGTTCTTCATCTAAAGTGATTCTCAAAATTATTTCCCAGATTTTATATTAATAGCATATACCTAGGATACATTGTGTATTTTGTATCTATTACTTGATTATTGCAGGATAATATATTTATGACATTGCATTGCAGAATCTAGAAGAATTATGGCCACAATTTATTTCTATACATCTGTATCCTTTTAAAAAATCATTATATTTATTTAGTAATAAGGTCCACAAATCCAT
Source organism: Ptyas mucosa (assembly GCA_012654045.1). Taxonomy (NCBI): domain Eukaryota; kingdom Metazoa; phylum Chordata; class Lepidosauria; order Squamata; family Colubridae; genus Ptyas; species Ptyas mucosa. The sequence goes on from WNWU01000012.1 coordinate 34,973,863, forward strand.
CTTGAACTGGCATTATGTTGCCCAAAGACATAATGCCCTGTAAACAATCAGCCACATTTGTACACAAGGAAAGATATGTTGTGCAGTGCCTATAAGCCATTTGGGTCTTAAAGATGTCCCAAATATAATTCTGTCAACTGCTTTTTGCTTAAGGTCGTAACACTTGTAAATAGTCAATGTGGTCCCTGTCCCCAGTAGAACGAACACGCTATATATGCTATACTCTATTCCAAATTTATTTTCCTTTTAGGAAATGAAGACAGAAATGTTAAAGGCATCTCTTTCTTACATAAACAATCTCCAGTCTCATCCCGGTTGCTAAGATTGTAAACCAATCAATAAACAAAAATGGCCATATCTAAAGCTAGACTAATACGATAGCTCCATATGGAATGGCTTGTGAACATTGTTGGGAAGGATCAGCTGCTGCAAAATGTACAGGCCTGTCATATAAGAAATGTGTCACTATAAGCAATTAATGCCAGTGTTTTGACATCTGCCTCTGCTCTGCTGGATACCATTCTGTAATCCATAAAAACCTACCTCAGTCCCAACACAAAAGCAGGAGCTAAGGCAGTGGTGAAATCCATTTTTTTAAACTACCGGTTCTGTGGGCGTGGCTTGGTAGGCGTGGTAGGGGAAAGATACTGAAAAATCTCCATTCCCTCCCCACTCCTGGGGGAAGGATATTGCAAAATCTCCATTCCCACCCCACTCTGGGACCAGCCAGAGGTGGTATTTGCCAGTTCTCCGAACTGCTCAAAATTTCCGCTACAGGTTCTCCAGAACCTGTTAGAACCTGATGGATTTCGCCCCTGAGCTAAGGTATAACTAAGGTATACTTTGGCCACCTAATGAGAAGGAAGGACTCACTGGAGAAGAACTTAATGCTGGGAACATTTGAGGGCAAAAGAAGAAAGGGACGGCAGAAAATGAGGTGGCTGGATGGAGTCACTGAAGCACTAGGCATGAGCTTAAATGGTCTCCGGGGGATGGTAGAGGACAGGAAGGCCTAGAGGAACGTTGTCCATGGGGTCACGATGGGTCGGACAGGACTTCCCAACGAACAACAACAAGGTATAGCGATCTGCAGAACACGTGCACTAAGGGATTCAGTTGCATAATCTGCGGACTGCAGAACACTTAACTCTGGCTTTACTGAAGGAATCAATCAAACTGAACTGTCTGGTTGCTCTTTTTCATCCGGAGATTTCAGAGTGGTGGTGCGTCCACATGCTCACCGACTTGGTTCTCCAGCTAGATCAGGCCAGCTCCGAAAATCCAGCCAGCAGCTACCCTCCAAATACAACACGTGCACTCAAACGGTCGAGCTAATTTAAGTTTAGGATCCTTAAACTAAAATTCCAATATTTTCGGGGAATAACGTCGTAGCTTTTATTGACCCCCTTTTCTACAGCTGTTTGCTTGCACTTTACAGATGTGGAGATATATAGAATACCTTCCTCCCCGGGTAACCGCAGCAGTTCCCTACAAAACAAGGATATTTTAGGGTTTCCGAAAAGATTTCAGCCTTGGCCTCGCTTCTACAAAGAGGCGCTGCAATGTAGCCTATGAGGCCGGGCCTCAGGAAAGCACTTCCATCCCCCTCCTGGGTTTTGTCCCTTGGAGGGAAGGAGAAACCCAAGAGGGCTTCGCAGGTGGGGCGATGCATGTGCGGGATTTCTTTCACCTCCCGCAAGAATGTCGGGACCCACCAATCGGAAACCGACAAGCTGAAATCTTACTCAGTTTTGCCCAATAAGAAATATAAGGAGGGGCGTGGTCTCGATTCTGGGAGTTGGGGAGGGCGGGGGGAGCAGAGTAAGCAGATCCCAGAAGGTGTAGCCCGAGGAACGCGCACGGCGAAGAAGAGGCGTGGCTTGGCTCGGAGAAGAGGCGTGTCCTGCGGTCGGGTAGGGGGAGTTCTTGCGCGTGAGGCGGAGTCCGACGAGTTGGGTTCGGTTGGGCTGGGCTGCTGCTGGCCAAACAAGCCGACGCTGCCGAGCGGCGATGTGTGTGTTGCAGCTCGAGCTCGGAAGGGCTCCGTGATTGGTCGCGGCGCGCTCGTGCCGGCGGTTGCTAGGCTCCTGTGCGCCGCCCCTCCCCCAGGTACGTGTCGCGCGCCGTCGCGCTTGCTCTGTCGCCTGGTCTGTCGGTCACTGTGCCGGTGGCGGGTCCCGGGAGGGAGCGGCCTCCTCGCGGGCCGCACTTCGGAAGGGCTGGCGGGGCGGGGTGGGCAAGGAGCGCGCGAGCCCCGTGGTAAGTGAGCCCGGGCGCCGGAGAAGCTTCGTAAAAGGGGGACGAAAGCCTCGGTGGAAAGCTGGGGTTGCGGGGACTCCGGGAAGTCCTGAGGCCTCCCGGCGCCCCGGATTAAGTTGCAGCGGTTGGCGCTTTGGGCGTTCTCTCCCCCCGCCCCCCCCCCAAAGGCTCTGGCGTCTCCTTTCTCTCACAGCCGCGTCCTGGTGGATGGGCTTCCCCTGGTGATCTTCGCCGTGGGTCTTATCACCTTGGGCCTGGGCCGCTGCCCTCCCGGCCGAAGGGGCGTGTGGCGGCGAGGTAGCCGGTGAGCGGGGGATCCTTGAATGCAACCGAGACAAGCTCAGCAGGTGCAGGTGGCCTTTGGGCATGGAGTGTGTGTGGGGAGGGGGGGTGCGCGCTGAGGTGCCTCGGAGCTAGGTTGATGAGACTTGGTTGTCATTGACGGGGAAACGTTGGGAAATAAGAACCTAGGCTAGGAAACTGAGCGGTACAGCCGAGGAGGGTAGCTCTTGTTTCTTTGCCATTTTTAGTGATCATTGCAGGCCTTTCTCAGAAACGCTGCAGTTGTTTCTCTTGGTGAGGAATAGATGTTTTTGATAATATGGTACTACTGAAGATTCTTTAGGTTTTGGCCAAAAGTTCTGGAGGTATCCAAGTTAAGAGATTCAAAAAAGGGGTTGGGAAATCATTAAAAGCTTCCATTGTATACTATATGCCGAATAGAATAGTGTAACATCCATTTGCAATGTCCAGAATTCACAGCCACTGTAATTTGATTTAGATAAAAAGTATTCAGCATTATGTCTCTGTGGGCCTTCCAACAATCTTGTAAGATAGGAAACCAAGAAATATAATCCTTTGCTGTCAGTGAAGTATGTACTGGTTGGCTTGCAGCTGTGTAGCTAATTTTTACAGTTGGAAGTAGCAGGGGCTTTTTAAGTGCTAGGCAGGAGATAGTGTTTTCCTGTTGGTGCATGTTTGTATATTAAAGTTACCTTCATGTTTGCGGCCCAGAGAGTTAGGCCTGCAGGAATCATTGACAAGTTAAATGTAAGTTTGTTTAAAAAGATCGATGTATTCACCAGAGGTTCTATTGATCTGTAAAGTAATGTCTTGGAATCGTTATTCTTGTAGGTAATGCTGTCATGATACCAGTAAGTGCTGGTATTCACCATATGGAGAATAAACATTGCCTTTCAAAAGCTGAATTTAGTTCAAGCATTCAGCTAAATTTATAAATCCTCTGTATATTTAGAAGCGATACGTAAGGGCATGTTCAAATAGTGACCTTCTTAGCTGATGTAGTGGACATTTCCCCCATATTGCACTAGTTCCACAATTATTTGTTCTGGACATATGAACGTGTACAGAACTTACTTATAGTGATTATAGGAATTAGACCCTGCTGCTTTTGCATAGTTGATCTTTTTAAAGATTTCCAAAATACTGGTAGTTGATGCTTAAGTATGTATTGTGGACTTGGCTTCTTGGGAAATAACTCCTAATATAAATGTTATTTGAAATGTTGCGTTTAGTGTGCAAAGTTATGTTTCCAGGAAATAATACTGAAAAGCCTTGTGTATCGTGCATGTAGCAAAAATACTGCAAAAGAAAGAAAATCCTTTAAATATATGTGCTGATAGTTTAAACCTGATTAACTGCTCTAAAACTATTCCACTGAAGGCCCTGGCAACAGAGATCCATTAGAGAAAACTTTACAGTACATTTTTAACTACCTTAATAAAGTATCTTAATAAAAGGGAACTTCAAAGCATGATTGCAACAAAAGTTTAAAAATCTGATACAAAGTTTTTAATTTCTAACATGAATGCAGAGTAAGTAAGGAAAAGAAAAGAGGTAACTAAATTTTGCTTTTTTTCCACAGAAAGGCAGCTGCTTTTTTTTGAAAATCTGGAATGACCTCAGGGTTTACTTTTTTTATGTTTTGTGCTGGAGTTCTAAAACTAGACCTTGACCCTTTGAGAGAGTAAGCAGTGTGATTTTCTCTGTTGTGTTCTTTTTCTCCATTAATATTTCACAGAGAAAAGTTACTATGTAAACAGCTTCCACATCAATTCATACGTCATTTGCTGATTTTTAGATTGAAACATTACAGTACATGAATTCCTAAGATGTTTGTGTTCTATCTTGAAATTATTTGACTCCTTTATAAATTATATGCTAATTTTTATGTTACTTTTCAAACAATTATGTTCTGAACTTATGTCAATTTGAGAGGCTGGCTCTGGTAACAGTTTGCAAATTAAGATATTCCAAGAAGGCAAGTGAAAAGAAAGTTTCAGGAGGCAAATGTTGAATTCAAAGTTAATAGTAAACTAAAGCAGTTATTTATTTTCAGTACAGTCTCTCTTTGCTGTTATTTTTGCTTAAATATTTGAAGGATAGATGAGACCAAAATGTTTTTTCAACTTTCCCTTTCTGGTAGAATTGTTCATAGAAGGTGAGTGTTCTGTCTCTAACAATGTAGTAACTTTATTCCATCTGTTCTTTCTCTGTGATATGTGGTTGTATTGTTTTCCCCTTGTGAAGGTGGTATTCTTGTGATGAAGGGTTATAATTTTGAGGTCTCTCTTGGACTCCTGGCTAATATATGAAATCAGAATATGGTGGTATTCAGCTGCCTAGCTGAAGGCACTGAATAATTATGTGATTAATATTAATTACAAATTACTTGGAACTTCAGTGGAGCTATTGGTTAAATGGCAAGTCAAAGGCGGTAAAATTATGCAATATTTTATATTGACCTGCTTTGATAAACAGTTCTATAACTTTTACTGCCTAAAAGATTAGCAGGTTTATTATAGAATACACTAACATTTTGTGTTAACATTCCAAGTGAATAAAAATGTTATATGATCAACTCTTGGTCCAGCATAAGGGCTTCCCTTGCTTGTGCTAAGAGTCCTAATAATTTAGGACAAAAATCATTCCTTAGTTTAGGGACAAGGAAAGTTCCTCAATGTACAAAAAAATAATTTTCTGAGTACCCAATGCAAGATGTTTTATGGATCCCCATTTTTACAAAGACATAACTATTTTAAATGTGTTACTAAGCCACATTCTTTTCTCAAATGCATAGAGAATGAGGAAAAGTTCCTTTTAATAAAGATGTATGGTGGTATGTTGGCTGTAACCTGCATACCAATTATGTTTGTTCATTAATTCCCAAATGGTGTATCAGTTGTGCTGCATACTTGCTATGCTAAATTAGTTAAATAAAGAGTACTGTGCATACTTAGTAGGCACACAAACTATAGGCTGCTGCTGCATATGTTCTTATCTCTCTCCAATAAGACTTCACTGGAGGTTTGCAGTTCTATGTAGTCTCTGCATTCATTATAATTTGAGCATGCAGTCACTTCCAATTCTTGACATGCAGCGGGATTCTTGCCTTCAAAGGAAGCTGCCCATTGTATTCAGCCAGATGGCATGCCATGAACATTGATGTATGCAAAAATGAAGGAGGTATTCCTTTGAATGAGCATATTTCTATGCACTCCAACACAAATCCTTTTAAATCTAATGTTTAGAATTTCTCTAGTAAGTAAATGTACATTTTTTCAGACATTTGGGAAGCATTGCACCAATTTAACTAGGTTGATAGTGATTAATGTAATGCTTGTTTGTGTATGAATCTGGCTTCTTGGTTAGATTGTAAACCACCATTGCACAGAAATAATTCAAAATAACATGACTCTTAGAATCAGTCCAGAGCATTGAAGAGTAACAGTATACTGGTAAATTTCTTTTTTGATTTCATAATTTGGATAAAGACAAAAGAGTTCCATACACATTTTGCTTCTATTTTAGCTACCTTATATTTGATGATAACTCTTCCTTGACTAAAGTATGATGGGAATTTCAGCATATATAATCAAGAATGTATTTGTAGTGTACATATTCTGGCCTGTTTCAGTAAATACTTCAAATGGAAGAGAACCCTTAGTTTTTAATTGTGAATTTGATAAGTTGTTGAGCTCCATTGTTAAACATCAACACTGTGAAGTGCTTTTTTTGTTTCTCTTGAAAAAAAACTCTGGTATATTTATTTATTTATTGTTTATTTATTGGTTCGATTTATATGCCGCCCTTCTCTGGAGACCCAGGGCAGTTACAATGCGTTAAGCAATAGTCTTCATACTTTTGTATATACCTGCTTAGTAGGGCTTTCGGCCCCCCTAAGCGGTGTTCTTTTTATACAAAGTCAGCTTATTGCCCCCACAATCCTGGTCCTCATTTTACCTACCACGGAAGGATGGAAGGCCGAGTCAACCTTGAGCCTGGTGAGATTTGAACTCGCAGTAGTTGCAGGCAACTGGCAGCTAAGTGCTACTTAACAGCACTTTAGTCCGCTGCGCCACCAAGGCTCTTCATAGCTCATTTCATATCTCATTCCTATTTTTTAAAACTTCCCATACATAATTACTTGGTTCTGTACAAGATTTAACTGGCAAATTGCTACCATAAGAATTCATAATGGAAGCCCTTCCAAAATAATATGTGAAGGCAATAATCATCGATTGTAAGTAGCTTTAGAAATCACCACCACAACAAATATGATAGGATAATTGCAGAGCTGGTATCTTAGAGTCTTAGAGCATATAGAGCTTTTTTATTCTTGATATTGCAGTGATAAAATGGACTACTTAATTGTTGTAAAATATTTATATAGCTATCTTGGGATGTGTTATCAGTGTTCTTAATTACTAAAAAAAGAAAGAAAAAGTGCAAAGTATAGGTTTTCATATCTACTATTTCTTTGTGAATTGACTTTTGAATGCTAATCATGAGACATTGAATATATCTTGACATTTCACTAGCCACAGCAAGTGAATATGTGTCAGCACATATTCATTGTTTTACATGAATGGCATTGCCAAAAAGTCATTGCACCAAGAAATAAATTATGTAGTCTTTAAAGACATCAGGCACTAGTAACGAAGGATAATTATTTCATTTTTGGATTTTCTGTTAATTTCTCCAAGATTCTTGAGTAAATTGCCACCTGTTTTTTTCCCTACTGTTATCATATAATCTTGGTGGTTATTGTAAAGAAAAGCAATCTAAATTTAAAGCATTTATGGAATAAGGAGACAGTGCCTTGTGTAGAGAAGAACAGTGAAAGAATAGAACCAAGTATTGAATGTATTATCAATTTTTTTTAAAAAATAGGCAGAAAAATCTCCCAGGATCTATAGTGGGAATTAGAAATATTTATGTCAGTCTAATGTATAGAACTGGTTATTACCAGTAGTAAACTAACATTTTTGTTACCAGAATGTAGACCTACGAAGCAATAGTCAGTGCTTTGCTCATGATCTTCCTGAAAGCATTTAGCTTCCTACTACAGGAATATTGTTGAATTAAATGGATTCCTGGCTAGATCCACCATTCTGGATCTACTTTTCTGTTTTAATTTGTAAACAATTTTTTTTTACAGAAAATTGTATCTACAGTGCCTAAAGTATATAATTTCATGTTCAAAATATCTCAGTTTTACCTAGTTCAATACTTGTCAGTGCAGAGTTGTGCGGTTACAGTGTCCCTCATTTATGTTTTATATTGCTTAATGGAATTAAATAAGTCATTCCTACAAAAATTTCATTTGCAGATTGAATCAATTTTGCCTTTTGTTTTAATAATGAATTAATAAATTCTGGATCAGTAGTGGTAACATTCTTTACTACAATTCTTTAAAATGCTTTCAAAAGTACATATGAAAACCAATGTCAATTATATAAACTTCCTCAAGAATGAATATAGTTTATAGGGAAAATATAAATCTTCCTCTCTAAAAGTAGATGACTACTATCTTTGATAGCTCCCATACAGATATTATCAGTTTGACAAAGAATAAATAATTTATGCTAGAAGGAATAGATGGCTGGCTTTACATTTTATTAGGTTAGGGATTGGAAAAGAGGAAAGTCTCTAGCCACTGTGCATTGTGCAGTGGAGTGAAAAGATGTAATTAATCAGTCAGAATTTTGTGTAAGCAATTACAGAGATTACTTGTAACTTTTCATTACTGTTCGGTAATGGAATGTCATAACAAAAGTATGTGAAACCAGTAATGTTAATTATAGGTGGAGCTGATAAGATGTGCTTAACTCAGAACTAAGGTTGACTAACTTGTAGATTTGAATTGTTCACAATAAACCTTGTTCACAATACATTAACTTCTGGTTTGTTCAAATTTTGTACATCAAGAGATTAAAGAAAACTGTATAAAAGTCCCAAGCTGCTGTCAACAGTTTCACTTTCAAAGCTGTTACATTTTCCTAGCAAAATTTGTTGTTTAGTTTGTAGTAAGGTGAGTTGGAACTATTAGGTCATGAAGAACTTAATGTATGGTACCTAATAAAAACCTGAAAAATGTTTTTAACATGGATATTGGACAATTAATAGCTGGTTAATACAATTATGATCTTTTTTTGTTCTCAGATTAATATGCATGCACACAAATTTGAATGTGTAGTTTTTATTATGTCATGTAGTAAAACATTTAACTGATTCTTGTTGCAGGCCTTTGCGTGTTTTAAGCTGGTCTAGTGTCATGGAACAGGCATTCTTATAAGATGCCCAGAGTTACCATGTAGGGAAGATGGATGACTTAAAAGTTTAAAATAAATAAAAATAAATAAACTCTGAAATTTCATCATTTTGGGTCATTTAAATCAAGAGAAACCTTGAGTAAGTTTTAGTTTTTTAAAAAATGGGGGTGAGGTCTACAGTGATATTATAAAGTTTAAAAAGTCAGGAAATGTAATTAAGCAGCTCAGCAGTACTCTTTGGTGTTTGACTTGAGAATTGTCCCAAGCTAAAAATCCATAAAAAATTGGCTAGCATTGGGGAAATTGAAATGAGCAATGATTTTCATAGGGCCGAGAACATGGATAATGGTTGATTCTGGGCAATGGGGGAAAAGGATTAGAGACAAGTTCAGTCTGATTAACATCATGTATCTGAGATTTGTTTCCTGCTTGACAGCCATTGAATTCAATCCAGATTTTCCAGCCTGTTAATCAGCAGAGAATGAGAAAATGAGAGGATGTGAATGTAGATTGTGTTTAAAGGAAAGCTGTAGTCCCTGACAATTTTGTTAGCCAAGTGCTACCTCTTTTCTTATGAAATATGATTTATGCCATGCCTTTCCTTGCTTATGTCACCTTGGCTAAGTATCTCTAAACATCCTACTCTATAAATAGAAAACAATTACAATTAAAGAGCTCCCTGTCCTGTTCCTGTAGTTTGGTAATTTTGGAGAAATAAATAAATAAAAATCCATGCTATATGGATTCCTTGTAATCTTAATTTGTTTTCACAACTCTTATCTGAGACAGTTGAAGAACTAATAGCTGCATTAGCACTAGCTGCATTAGCACAAGCTGCATTAGCACAATATGTTAAACTTGGTTAACTTCTCACTTCAGGGTGGGGAGGGTGGTTGGCTTAGTATGCTAAGTGAATATAAGCCATTTGGTTTGTTATTTCTCATTTGGTTTTTTGAGAACCCAGAAAATAGGTTAATTGAGTAACCAAGTTCAGTATGTTGTGCAAACATATTACATGTCCTGTGTAGTACATATCGATTTTGGTATTCTTTTGCTTCTTTAATTTTACAGTGTTGTTAATTTGTTCAATAAGTTTTCTTTGCATTTCCAGTCTGTGTGCTACTGCTTAATTTAGAGTGCACTGCAGACATATTTATACTAGTCCAGGCATGCTGATTTGCTTGCTTTTAATATTGGTTGCACCACAGTAGTATCCTAAATATAGGTTAGCATGCCAGTTTGGAACATCCTGTTAAGAAGTTGAAATATCTGGAATGTTAATAGGTTTTTGGAGAGCTACAATCCCTTCAGACTTCAGTTGATGCATTTTAGTCTGTAAGTATAACAACATATAACAACATATTAGAATTGAGGGGGGGGCATCTGTACTGCCATCAGTAATAAATATTCATCTAGCTATGCTGAAGTTTTAAATTTGTTTTTTAAACACATACTTGTGTTGAGTTCACAAGTAAATATGCATAAGTTACTGTTCCTGTCTGACTGTAGGAATGGTCTCTTGGGCCACTTTCATATTTTATGAGCATATAATTTTCATTTATAATATACAGTTGAAACTAATTGCAGGGGAGTATGTGTTGCAGTGAAAACAAAGAATCTTGTGGATAAACATTATTCAAGTTGTTATGGTATATTTTTTATCAGAAACATGGAATATTAACTTGAATGTTAAGAACAATTTCCTCTACCAAGTATTAAATCCTTATGCTAAGAAAGGATGAAAGTGGTAAATTGGAACAGTACAGTAGATGAACATATTTGTTCCTGACATGAAACATCTGACTACTAAAACATGAGTAAAATATAGCTTAGATTGTATAGTATCAAGCAAAGTTATCCTTCCTCCTGAGAATTTTTATTCTGATTTCAGTATGCAGTCAAATTAAAAGATTGGTTTAGAATTTTGGGTAGAAAACAGACATCCTGAAATTGATCAGAATTAATTCAATCAATTTCTAGAGTTCTGATATGGACAACTGATTTCCCTCCTCCCCATTTAACATTTTTTTAGTAATTAAAGTCAATGCTTTATATAGTATTCTCTTAAAAGCTTTCTTCCTTTTTTAAAATGATGTAATAGTGAAATATATGCTTCCTAGTAATTATTTTGGGATTGGCTGCTATTTGACACATTGCAGGGGGCTTTGTAGAAACAGAGGAATTAGAAAGGAACCTTGGAAGTCTTCAGGCCCCCCCACCCCAAAATCCAGGGCAGTAATCCTCATCTCATCTCATGCAAACATCTGTCCAATATTTACTTGAAAATCTCTACTAATAGAGCACCCAGGACACCAGAAGGTAGGATATTGCATTGCTCAGTAGTTCTCACAGTTAAGAAATTTCTCTTATTTTAAGTTTGGATCTCTGTCTGTAAAACTTTTCATCCATCCTTGGGTGTTGTGGAGAATAATCCACAACCTCTTCCTTGTGACAGACCTTCAAGTATTGGAAAACTGCTATCATGTAGCTTTAGGCTAAATATATTACTTCAACAGTTCTTCATATGATTTAGTCTCCAAGCATCTCAGTATCTTTGTGAGTCTTTTGTACTTTCTTTCCAGTTCCACAGCATCCTTCTTGTATTGCAGTGTCCAGAACTGGACATGCTATTCATTTATGAAAATATTGAAGAGGACAGGACTGAGCTTATTCAGGTACCCTACCATCTCTCCATGTAGACATAGATCTATTAAAAACTACATGTATTGAGTATGGTGGTTCAGCCAGTTGTGTATCTATCTGACAGTGGGACCTCTATCCTGCATTGTTCTGTTTTATCAAGAAGGAAACTCTGGTCAGCTTTATTAACTGCTTTACTAAGTCTATGCATATCCCATATACAGGTTTCCTTTGGTCTACTAATTAGTCACTTTGTAAAAAAAAAAGCAATAAGATTTGTATGGGACAATTTCTTTTTAATAAACTCATGTTGAACTAAAATATTGTGCATTTGATCAGTGACCAGCAAGATTTGGAAATATACAACAGAGAAGTAAAATCAAATGGGTGAGATAAAGTACTAGCATAACAAAGATTCTCTATAATAAATACATACTGTGTTTCCCCAAAAATAAGACATGTCCGGATAATAAGCTCAATCGGGCTTGTCAGTGCATACGATAATATAAGCCACCCCCGCAAAATAAGCCCCCACCACCAACTACTTACACGCATGCGCAGCCAGTTCCGCCATTTCTTCTGGTTGCTTGCCGCGCAACCAAAATGAGGTGAGGCCGGAGGGGGGGGAGAGGGGACATGCCCTCCCCTTCCTGTTCTTCGCGCTGACCGAGTGGCCCAAATGTCCCACCCCACCCCAATGGCAACAGCAACCTGGCTGCTTCCCTTCCTCGCTGTCTCTTTATCAAGAGGAGTGGCAGGTGGGGTGGGGGAGAAGTAAGACGTGTGGAACGAGACATGGCTCCCCTTGCCACCTCTTCTCCCACCCACCCCCCCTGGGCATGGCAGGGCTCCTGCCCCTTGCTTAGCCACCCACCCCCTTTAGAGATGCAATTTGGGGGTGGCAGTTGGGACGGGTGAGAAGTGGGATGCAGGTCTTACCTTTCAAGCTCCGTCACTTTCCTTGTTGTTGTGTCCAGGGAAACACGTTGTAAAAGAAAATCTTCTCACGAAGTTTTCTTTTACAGCGTGTTTCCCTGGACACAACGGCAAAGAAAGCAATGGAGCTTGAAAGGTAAGACCTGTGTCCCGCTTCTCGCCCGCCCCATCAGCCACTCCCACATTGCATCCCAAAAGGGGGCGGGTGGCTAAGCAAGGGGTAGGAGCCCTGCCATGCCCAGTGAGGAGGGGAGAAGAGACGGTAAGGGGAGCCATGTCTCGCTCCATGCGTTTCACTTCCCACCACCCTACCTGCCACTCCTCTCTATAAAGAGATGGGGAAGGGAAGCAGCTGTTGCTGTTGGGCTGGGGTGGGATGTGTTGGGCCACTCGACTGACATGAAGAACAGGGAGGGGAGGCGATGGCAACGACAAGACATCCAGTCCCATGCTTGCCACCTCCTGCACCCCCAAAATAATATGACCTCCTGATAATAAGGCCAAGCCCTTATTTGGTGGGTCAAAAGAAAATAAGACCCTGTCTTATTTTCAGGGAAACACGGTAGCATATAACTACTATACTGGTGTGTTACTTACCTGTGCAAGTATAAATCTAAAATATTGCAATCTATGAGATAAAAATGCATATCACCTAAAACAAGATAGCTAAGACATAATGTAATTTGTGTAATGTATAAAAATATAACATAGTAAACAGTGATGAATAAAAACTGGTTATTTCTGTAACCAATTATGCCTTATTTTCATCACAGCAATACAGAATTTGGCTACTGAAGAGGGGGTAAATATAGTTGAAGATTCTGGGGTAAAAGTTTTTTTACAACTTTTTAAAAATTAGTTTGTATATCCACAATTACTATTCTCTTAAAGAATTTTTTAAAATTGTTTAGACCATGTTTGAAATATCCCAAAAATGTTCACTTTAAAAATATTTTTGAGCTTTTGATAGAGATGTGTCATAGGTTTTAATTCTGACATGGGATTCCATCAGGTAATAAAGCAACTCTGATCCTTTGAGGCTCCCAAATTCCCTCGTCCATATTATTTCATTAGAACATGCTTAAACTGAAGATACCGACATGTGGTGAATTGGGAAGACCAGAGCGAACTTGAAGATGGGCAAAATACTTTAAAATATTTATTACATAGTAGTTGATTTAAAGGCATGATTCCAACTTCTGCCTGAGCTTTCCAATAATAGATTTTTTTCCAAAGTATTACCGTAGATATTTATGAGTTTCATTATTAGAACACAGTTTACATTCCAATATAGCCCAAAGATATTTTACTGCTTGTACTCCTGGAAATAAAGGCCTTTTCTGCTATGTGTTGTTCTGTGTATTTGCCATGACTGCAAAGGAAATAAATAACTTTTCAACTTAGCCTTGATTCATAAGTTTCTTTAGCACCCAGGGATGCTTGGCTTAGGCCAGTGATGGCTAACTTTTTTGCCGTCGCGTGCCAAAAGTGGGGGGAGCGTGGGGGAAGTCGTGTGTGCACGTGCCCACACCCATAATTCAATGTGCCCCGCCCCCCATGCATGCGCACATGACCCCCCTGTACTCCCCCCACTTTTGGCACACGATAGGATGGTGGGCCCGGTGGGCCCATTTTTCACCCTCCCCAGGCCTTTCTACGGGCCTGGGGAAGGGCGAAAACAGCCTTCCCCATCCACCAATCCACCCACCCCCAGATGCCCTCTGGAGGCCAGAAACAGCCGGTTTCCTGACTTCCAGTCCCACAGGAGCTGAGCTAGGGCAACGCTCAGGTGCCCACCGATATGGCTCCGTGTGCCACCTGTGGCATGCGTGCCATAGGTTCGCCATCACGGGCTTAGGCTCATGTCGAATGTCTCACATTTCTATATCTTTGCTTCAAGCAAAGTATGGTTCAATTAGGAAAGTTATTATTTCATGTAATTTAATAGAGTTTTTATAGATTTATTAAGCTGGTAACACTTCAATCTTTCTGCATCAACAAAAAAATGCAGAACTGAAAAAGAAAAGTAAATGGAGAAATTGTCTCTGATACTAATATTTAACTTCATAAAATTATTTGGCTCAGAAAGGTTTTTTTCACTCAATTTGTATGGGTAGAGATATTGAAATATGTTCTCTCCACTTGTATTCTGAAGTAAAACATCTTCAGAAATGCTAAATACAGGTAAATACTGTTACTTAAACCACATATACCCTGATTTTATAGAGTGGCACAACAAGATGATTTGTGCAAAAAAATAAAAACCTTTAAGTGCAGAATTCAAACACTTTTCCTATACAATATTAACTTTTCTTTATATATTTGTCTTTCTTGTACAGCTTTATCAGACCGAATGATTAGTAATGCTTTTTATTCAAGATATATAAATAAGGATTAAAAAATGGGTGAAATATACAGTAGCACTGAATTTTAAAGAATTCATTAACATTACAAACTATTTCAAAACCTTTGTTCTCGGGACTAAAGATGACAATAAGGAACTGCATGTCTGACAGTTAAAACACCATTTCTTATATAAGATTACATTTTTGACACATATCCTTAACTTATTAGAGACTGAATGTAGATTTGATTTTAATCTAAATATTTCACTAAAATATGTAACTGTTACCCAAAACAATTAACATTCTTGCCACCGACTCTTTTGGTATTCGTTGAAATACTTCCTTTAGAACATGAGTAACAAAATGTCTCATTAGACTACTTGCTTTTATTTGCTTTAGGAACATTTGACCAATGTCTAAATACTTCATTTACGATCCCTGTTGCTAAATTATGTAGATTCTTGATGTCTCTTCAGTAGCAAAACTTCCTATATTTTTTTCATTTCTAACTCATGCAAAACTTAATAGCCAAGATACATGACCATATCACAAGAAAATTGTTTATCGTTTAGAAAGCATATGACTCTACTAATTTGTGTCTTGAGTTGATAAATAGATAGTTTATGAATCCCAGTATGGAAAACAGTGGTTTCACTAGTACAGGGGTGCCAAACTTGTGTCGTCATGGCGTTGTCACATGACATTGTGACTTTTTCCCCCTTCGCTAAACCGGGCATGGGCGTGGCCAGCACGTGACACATCTGGCCTATTGGCTGCGAGTTTGACACCCCTACACTAGTAGATCAAATAAATATCTTTTGGATGTTTGAAAGAGCTATGGTGGTTAGAATGCAGTATTGCAGGCTAACTCTGCCCACTGCCAGGATCCTCACCAGCTCAAGGTTGACTCAGCCTTCCATACTTCCAAGGTAAGTAAAATGACCTAGATTGTTGGGGGAAATATGCTGACTCTGTAAACTGCTTACAAAGGGCTGTAAAGCATTATATAGCAGTATATAAGTCTAAATGCTATTGCTATTGAAGCACTTGACCTTGATAAAGAATAGTCATTTGCATACTGTGTGGAATATGGATGTTACTTGATTAGAAGAAATTAATGGAATTTTAAACAAAACCTAAAACTGGCTTTTCAACATTTTTTTATCCTTTAGATTTCTTCACAGTTGAAGTACAGCCTTCATTATAGTTAGGTGTTGTTTTTGTTTTGTACTTGGAATATCTAGGTTCAGATATAAGTTCAAACTACAAACAACACTGGAAATGAGGTACAAACTCTTAGGCTATTTTTTTCTTGGTTTATACCCTATCTTTATACTAGTGTAGCACTCAAGCAATCAGGCAAAAAGAGAAGAGAAAACAAGCTAAAATCCATTTAAAACAGCAGTTAAAATAATCCAGTTTAATCTAATTTGACAAAGTTGAAATGAACATCAAGGCTTTTCGTAGTCAACAGTGACTTTCACCTTGATTTTATTTATTTGTTTGTTTGTTTGTTTATTTATTTATTGAATTTCTATACTGCCCTTCTCCCAAAGGACTCTGGGTGATGAACAGATTAAGATTTCATATACATATAATAATTTTTTTTAAAATAGTAATAAATTGAGTCAACTTGGTGTATCTGCTAAGACCTTGGCATAGAATTTAGGTGTTTATGCTAGCCCTGCTTGTTGAAACAGAAAGGTCTTCAGGGTACGTCAGAAAGTGCGAAGATCTGGGATTATTCGTATTCCAGGGGGTATTTTGTTCCAAAGAGTAGGTACCCCCACAGAGAAGGCTCTCTCCCTTGGAACTACTAGACGACTTTGATCTTTCCTTGAAAAATAAGTAATTTGGCGTAATCATGGTAATCATGAGACTTTTAATGTACAGGTGGTCCTCAACCTATGACCATAATTGAGCCCAAAATTTCTGTTGCTAGCTAAGAAAGACAGTTGTTAAGTGAATTTTGCCCTATTCTACGCCCTTTCTTGCTGTAGTTGTTAAATGAATCATTGCCATTGTAAAGTTGTTAAGTGAATCTGGTGTCTCCATTGACCTGACTTGTCATAAGGTAGCAAAAGGTGATCACAAGACCCTGGGACACTGCAACAGTCATAAACATGAGTCAGTTGCCAAGTATTTGAATTTTGATTGCATGACCATGGGGACAGCCACAGTCGTGTGAAAAATGGTCATAAGTCACTTTTTCCCGTGTCATAATTTTGAACGGTCACTAAATGAACTGTTGGAAGTTGAAGACCACCTGCCTTTTGAATAAGTGGACTGATTCTTAGAGTCTGAGCCAGCAGTGAAATCTGGCCGGATCTATCTGGCTTGCACAAACTGGTAGCGCCCATGTCAGGAGGCTCCGCCCACCTGCTGGAATGTCATTACATCCAGTTTTTGACCCTCTGTGCATGTGCAGAAGGCTCTGCACATGTGCAGAAGAGGCACGTGTACGCATAGCATGTTCCTGAACCGGTAGCGAAGGTAAGTGGATTTCACTGCTGGTCTGAGCCCAATATTTTAAGGCATATGAATGCATATTAGAAACTTTTCAGTGTTTCATATCTTATTAGACCATACAGAAAGTCCGCAGTACTTGTTAGGAATCATTAGAAAGTCTTTATATGGAGAAATAAGTCCTAACTGAGGTGATGAAAAGTGATGAGGAGGCTAAGAACCAAAGTTTATACAATTAGGCTTCTGTCTTGCAGCTCTGAAGTGATGTAAAATATATTTGCAAAGTACATTCATAGTGAAACACTTGTTCCATTTACAAACCCCCTCCCCACATCACCCACTCACTGAAAAGAAATTAGCTTTATTACCATGACTCTGGAAAGTTATTGTACTTGTTAGATTGAAACTTTTTGGAGTCTCACTATGAGATTTTAAACATTTTGGCAAAGGTTATTCTTGTCAGGTACTTCTCTTGCTCAGGAATTACTAAATCCACTGGGTGTTTGATTCACATTTTTGAATAATTTTTATATGGAAGGTCTTCTATTTGTTGAGGGAAAAATGAAAAAAAAGTTGTTAATTCTGTTCTCTTGTGAAAGGCTAGTACTGTAAACTTTTTGTGTGGAGGACTTGGTAAATGTTTCCTGACACGTTGATACCTTCTTGATAATATAGTGTTCACTTTGCAAATTGTAATCTATAAAATTTATATTTTTTGAATGTATTTTATCTTAAAGCAGGGATCATAGCATAGCCCTGTATCTAACATATAAATAGGAATTAAGAAACCAATTCTCCAGAAGTTGGATGTTATGCATCATTATTCAGCTCTTTGGCAATTAATGGCCATTTCCTCATGTTCCAAGATGAAATTTTATTTAGATTTATTCCTATAAAAACATCATATGATTAATCAGGCTTTTGGCTCTAGGGCTGTTTTGCCAAATTTTTATTGACTTGGACAAGCTTTTTTTAGACTTTTTAATCATGCCTTTATTATTTTTATAAATAACTGAAGATGGCAAACGTATCTTTCCTTCTCTTATTGTCCCCATAACAACAAATCTGTTGTTATGTTTAGAGTGTTGGGCTGAGAGTGATTGAACCAAAGTGATAAAATGTTTCAGGCCTAGACCAGAACTACAACTCACAGCTTCCTTGTTTTTTAGCCTTTTGCCTTAACCATTAGATCAGTTGACGATTGTATCCTATTGAACTGCCTGCAGGACTTGGGGCTGGAAGGCACAGTTTTGCACCGGTTAGGCTCCTTTCTCCAAGACTGGTCCCAATTGTGTTGATAAGGAAGAAGAGGTTCAGCCCATGATCTCTCCTTTGTGAGGTGCCATATGAGGTGCCATAGCCCCGGTGTTCTCCAGTGCGCTGCTTGGAGAATCCAAGCATGGGTTGACTTCCGTCTTCTTGCCCAGACACTGCGTTGTTGAAGATTGTTAGCCACGCCTCCTCTGCTCTGCTGAGCCCCAGTTTTTGATTCAGTCTAGCCTAGAGAGATGTGGAATAACTTGCTCTACAATTCAGAGTGCATGAAAGTCCTTTTTTGCTTGGATTCTCCTAACATTGGAATCTACTTGCATCTAGAGGAGCAGGCATAACGAGGAGGCAATTTCTTGCCACTGAGTGGCTTTCCGGTGTCCCCTCCACACCATAGCTGCCGCTGAATGTGGTGGTCTTTCACAGTCTGCTGGCATGACTGCTACCACCCCGGGACTCTGAAGAAAGGCAGCGATTTCGGAGATCAGCCCAAGCATTTGCAGCTTCTCCAAGTTCTGCGGTCGCCTGCCTCCTCCAACTGCCACCACCGGTGTATGCGCTGGTCCCCCTAGTCTGCCGGCACGACTGCCACCACCTGAAGCGCTGAAGATCAGTGGTGGCTCGGGAGTCACTGCTCGATCGGTTGGGTTATACCCTGAGGATAGCGGCCTTACTTGTGGCACCAAAGAGCAATTTTGCTGGTTCGCACCATTTTTGCCTCGCAGCCGCGGTGAAATATGCTGGCCTCCCCCCCTCCAGCGTGTCGGGCGTGGCTGCCACCACTCTAATTGCCCCTCGCGCTAGCCTTGCGGACTAAGGGCCTTCCTAGCCCAGGAGGTCGTCCCATTTCAAATTTGAGCTAGCACGATAGCACAAAATAAGTTGGCTCTTATTTTAAGATGGTGGAATGCTCATTGGCAGAGACTGGCAGCCAGGCTGAGCCTTCTACTAGTCAGCAGCTACCAGAGAGGACATGCTCCAAGGAGACCAAATCATCCACTAAAGGAGCCTCCGACAAAGGCAGGGTTAAAGCCCTGGTGGCCAAAAAGGATTCCACTGCCTCAGACAGGGATGCCAGAAGGCTCCAAAAGGCATTGGAAAAACAGTTCGCCAAAGTCCAAAGGCAGACAAGGGCTGATGGGCAATCAAGGGCCTCATTGGGGGTGTCAAAATTTCCCGTTCTTTGCAGCCTGAGCTATCTCCTCAGCTCATTGAGGCAAGACAGCAAAAGTGATCAGCAGATGGTGCCACTGAGCTGCAGCAATTTCAAACAGACTGCTATGAGGAAGATTTTGCTCCATTTTCCTGCCTAGCAGCTGCAGGAATGAAGTCAACCTCTACTGCCAGAGGTTCAGCCCCTGAAGCAACCTTCACCCCTACAGCAGTGGGGCTCCACTCAGGGGAGGGCCAGGGCCCCGGGCTATCTCAGGATATACGAAACCTCATTTCTGAGGCTATATCACAAGGGATAGCGGCTGGACTGCAACAGAGGGGCCACTCTCACCCCTGCCATCCAGCCTATATACCCAGATCCCTGCAAATCTGTCATCACTGCAGGGACCTCCCTCACCACACACATCCCTGCTCAGTGAGGATTCATTCATGGGGGATGAGGATCAAGGGGACCAGGAATTTTCAGATGATGAGGGGCTGATACCTGACCAACCCGCTTTCACAGGTCTTTTTTGTCCCTCTGTTTAAATCACTACCTTACAAGTGACTAATGACTAATATGGGAATAGTGGAGATTCTCGCAGAAACCCCCCAGGGTCTTCTGGACCCACATGAAGAGCTGTTCTCGGAACCAACCACAGAACAAGAGGTCATCCCTTCCCCAAAGCTGTTCATTGATGTAATTCAATGACAATGGAACCAACCTGGCTCCTTTGCAGCTCCTAGTAGGAATGATAGGAGGCTTTATAGTGCAGAGGAGCTCCTACAATTACCGATGGTGGATGCTTTCTGAGCTCCTCAGCCATCCTTCCTACCAACATCGTAGAAGGCTTAAAGACAGAGGATAGGAAGGCAGAAATGTCCTTCCGCAAAACTCATCAGGCGGCCGTCTAGGCAATCAGCAGCAACAGCTGCTCCTTTCTTCAACCAAGCCTCCTTGCTCTGGCTCTGCCAGATGCAAATGAGGCTGCCCCCTGAGGAAACCAGGCTGCACCAAGATGTAAATAAGTTGGTGGCGGCCACCGAATTTTCAGCCAACGCAACACTCAACACGGCTAAATTCGCATCCAGAGCCCTAGCTTCCAGCATTACATCACGTTGCTTCCTGTGGCTCCACTACTGGCAGGCTGACATGCGGTCAAAGTGAAGGTTAGCTTCAGCTCCCTATAAGGGTTCTAATCTCTCTGGAGAGGCACTGGATCCCATCCTCATAAAGAATAAGGACAGAAGGAAGCTGATGCCCTACATGCACAGGGGAGTGGATCGTAGGCCCTCACCTTATTTCCAAAGGCAGCCATTTCAGTCCATTGACACCAGCTCCAACACCCCGCAGTTTCAGCAGACCTATTCCCAGGGTTCTGACCATCTTCAAGACAGGTCTAGCTTCCGTGACAGAGGCAGGTGACAACCTCCGGCCAAGCAATCATTTTGAGGGTCCAGTAGCAGGCCCTTTCACCAGGGAAAGTGACTCCCAGGCCAATCCCCCCCATTGGCGGTCGACTGCATCTTTTTGCAAGCCAATGAGAGGACTACAGTGAATGCTTGGGTCCTACAACCAGGGAGGCTAGGCCTCACACTGGAATTCCTCTCCACTCCTCCGACTCACTTCATACATTGCCCAGTCCCCAAAAACATCATAAAGAGAGCCCTTATGGAAGCCAAGGTCCAACACTTCTTGGACATCCATGCCATCGAGCCAGTTCCCAGGGGTTAGGAGGAAGAGGGGTTTTATTCGATCCTTTTCCTAGTACTGAAGAGTTTGGGGGGCTGGAGAGGAATTTTAGACCTCAAGAAACTCAATGTTCACCTAATGTACAAACGTTTCAAGATGCAGTCCCTACAATCCATCTTGGGCTGCATCTGGGAGGGCGATCTGTTAACATCTGTGAACCTGAAGGAGGCTTACCTCATGTGTCCATCCGCCCTTCCCACCAAAGTTTCCTGCGGTTTTATTATGCATGGCGCCATTTTCAGTACTGGGCCCTGCCATTTTGCCTGTCATCGGCCCCCAGAACCTTCACAAAGCTGTTGGCAGCAGTGTGTCAAACATCAGAGCACTCCCCGTATGGGTACAGTCCTACCTAGATGACATTTTAATACAATCGTTCTCCCCGTCTCAAGCAAAAAAGGATCTCCAAACCGTGATCCAGACTCTTCAGAGACACAGGTTTTCAGGGAATATGGAAAAGAGTCACCTGGTCCCCACCACTTGCCTTCTTCATCTCGGCGTGGTGATAGACTCCAGGTCATGTGAGGCCTACCTTTACCTGGACTACCAGGACAGTATAAAATCCTTAGTGAACCAGGTCCGGTCACTTCAGACAGTGTCCCTGGCTCTCCTGTTGCAGCTCCTAGGAAAGACGATTTCTTGCATTGCAATTGTGCCTTGGGCACATCTGCATGCCAGAACTCTCCAATGGTTCCTTCTGCTACACCAGAGAGCCGGTGGCAGCATCTCCAGTGCCAGGGTGCAGGTCCCATTGAAGGTCCTTCGCTCCCTTCACTGTGGACTTCATAAGCCATAAAGAAGGGATGAGTATAGTATTCAACTATAACATCAGATGCCAGCCTATTTGGCTGAGGCGCCCACCTCCAGTCCTAGGTGGTTCAGGGGTGATGGTCTCTGGTGGATCTAAAAAACAATATAAACTGGCTGGAGCTCCAAGCAGCGCACCTGGCTCTCCGCTGCTTCCAGAAAGCCATTGCAGACCGTCACGTCCTGATTTTAACCAACAATGTGGCCACCAAGGTGAGGGGGGCACCCACTCCAGATCCCTCATGAGCGAGGCAGAGAAATTGGGGCTCTGGGCGGAGAGGCACACGCTCTCCATCAGAGCAGAGCACATATCGGGGTGGACAAATGTGCAGGCAGACTGGCTAAGCAGGACGACAATAGACCAGCCCGAGTGGCGCCTGCATTCGGAACTTTTCAAAGAACTGTCTGAGAGATTTGGCTATCCGATCATGGATTTGTTTGCCCATCCAATGAATGCCCAGATGTTGAGATTCTTTTCCAGGTTTGCAACACCGGGGCAGAAGGGGTCAGTGCACTCTGCAGTCCTTGGCCTCAGGGGCTGCTCTACACCTTCCCTCCTCTTCTCCTCATCCCGAGGGTAATCAGGAAGGTGTTAGTAGAGAGGGCGGAGGTTCTTCTTCTCGCCCCTCATTGGCCCAGACGCCCCTGGTATGAAGGTCTGGTCAGCCTTTCAGTGTCCCCAACCTGGAGGATTCCCCAGGAAAAAGTTTTCTCTCAGCCAGGGAGTCATGCTCCATCCAGACCCTCAGTGGATTCAGTTGACTGTCTGGCACTTGAGAGGAACCTCCTGAAAAGGGACAACTTCTCCAGGAAGGTAATACTGATGATTCAGGCTTCCAGGTGGCCTTCGACAAATCGAATTTGTAATACAACGTGGACAACGTTCTGTCAATGGTGCTCCAAGGGACATATCAACCCCACCTCGGCATCTGTCCCAGAGATCCTGGACTTTCTACAAGAGGGGCTGGGCAAAGTGTTGTCTCCCAACACCCTCTGTCGGCAGGTGGCAGCATTGTCCACAGTACTGACATGTGAGAATCTGCAATCCCTCCCTCAACATCCAAGGGTGCGCAGCTTTCTCAAAGGGACTGCTAACCTGAAGCCCTCTGTGGTACATAGATACCTCACCTGGGACCTGACCTTAGTACTACAGGCCCTCACGTCCATGCCATTCGAGCTGTTGAGGACCACCAGTCTCCGGTTCTTGACCCTTAAGGTCACCTTCCTCATGGCCATCACTTCAACCAGGAGGATTTCTGAATTAGCAGCCCTCTTGGTATGAGAGGATCTTTGCATCTTCCATTTGGACAGGGTTGTTCTGAGGTTGGACCCCTCCTTTCTGCCCAAGGTCAACTCATGGTTCCATAGGGCCCAGGAGAAATTCTGCCTGATTTCTGCTCGGGACCTAATCACTCCTGGAAGAAAGATTGCATACCTTGGACGTCAGGAGGGCTCTACACAGATACATCAAAAGAACAGCATCCTTTCGGATGAATTCCTGTTCGTCTCGTTCCAGCCTTCATCCATGAGCAGGAAGGTGACTCCCTCCACTGTAGGCCATTGGTTGAAGGTGTGCATTTGCCAAGGCCTATGAGTTTAAGGCCAGACTTTACCGGAGCGGATAACGGCCCATTCGACCAGGAGTGCAGCCACGATGGGCAATGTAGGCATCCATTGAGGATATTTGCAGGGCAGCGACTTGGTCTTCCCCATCGCCCTGTATCCACCACTACAAGCTGGATGTTTTTGCCTTGGCTGAAGCGTCCTTCGGGCGGAGAGTGCTCCAGAGAGTTCATCCCAGCTTGGGGACCTGGGACCAGTCCATTTCCCGTCTCTAGGACTTTAAGCTTGGGTATGTCCATGCTTGGATTCTCTAAACAGGGCACTGGAGAAGGGGCGTTGGTCTTACTTGATACACCTCTTAGTGTGCTGCGGGAGAATCCAAACCCACCCTGATGACCGTCCTGGTCCAGGGGTGGTCACCATCATCAACGTACCACTTCTACTGGAGAGCTACGCATTCAATTCAAGGTTCAATTCAAGATGTTGCTTATTTTAAGGTGTTGCTTTAAAGTTCTTTATGGCATGGGACCAAGGTATCCAAGGAACTATTTGACTCAATGGTATCGGCCTGCTCCAATCAATCCAGCAGATGACCAAGTTTTAGCTGGCAGGTTCTAAGAACCAGGCACTCTATGTTAGAGGTGGCTGATGGATTAACAGAGAAGATGATACCACTGTACTGATCTTGCGTTTTTCTTCTCTCTCTACTTAATGTTTTTAATATATTTATATTATTTTAATATACTCACTTTGCAGAGTGAGATAGAAGGTGGCCATAGCAAAAAACCAATTGAGTATCTGGGAAAAATTTTTTGGATATTGTGTTAACTTTAATGATTGGGAGGAGGCGTGGAATAGAAACTTTAAAATGACAAAATCAGCAACATTCAGAGAGAACCACTATAAAATGCTACATAGATGGCATTTAGCGCCTGCTAGGCTAGCAAAAATGTTTTCTTATCTCTCACCCACGTGTTGGAAATGCGATAAAGAGGTCGGCACCTATTACCATATGTGGTGGTCCTGCCCAGTAGCTAAAAGGTTCTGGGCCAAAGTACGACAATGGCTATGCGAAATATTAGATCAAGATGTAATCCTATCCCCAGAACTCTTCCTCTTAGGTACAGTGGGTGATGATCTAAAAAATAACAAAACCCAGTTTATAATCCAAGTAATAACTGCGGCTAGGCTAGTATTCGCGAAATTCTGGAAAAGTAAAACTCAACCTCCAGAAGAAACGTTAATAAATAAAATATTAGAGTGTGCAGAAATGGCAAAGTTAACGAGTCTGTTAATGGATGATGAGATATCTAAACATTATGAAGTATGGGAAAATTGGTATAACTGGATAAACCAGAGGTTCCCAATCTTTTTCAGTTTGCGGCTCCCATAACACTTCGGATTTTTTCCGCGGCTCCCTTAATAGGTACATCCGATTTTTTTTAATTTTTGACTTTTTAAGGATTTGGAAATCTACTTTTTAGTTCGTTAAGGTTAGGTTATTGAAAAATAAATTAAACACGAGCTTTAAATTCACAATTTATTGAACATCGTTTAATGATTTGAAATTATTAATGGGATGGATGGGCTTGTTCGCTGCACAACTTCTCAAATCTTGGAATAAAATTGGAAATGGCGACTCTCATTTCTTGCTCGACGTTAATTTTCGAGCGATATTTACTTTTTATTACCGCGACTGCCGAAAATCCAGCTTCGCACAAATAGGACGTTGCAAAAGGAATTAATATTCTTAGGGCTTTGCAATTAAGCAGTGGGTATTCCTCTTTTACTGATATCCAAAAATCAGAAAGTTCCATGCTAACAAATTTTAACTTCAATGTTGTATCGCAAGACAACTCAATAAGAGATTCTTCTTCTGTAGAGGTAAATCCTGATGGAGCCTTGGCTCTAAATGGGTCTTGAATCCAAGTAAATTTTTCAATGTTATCTGCTTCAAAGTATTTTTCGAACCATTTGATAAGCTGAGATAGATGATCTTCAAAAAGAGATTTTAAATTGCAAGACAAACTGATTTCATTGGAGGTTAAAAACTGGTGCAACAAGGGAAAGCAATCATTAAGATCATCTTCATTAATTTTTAGTTTCCATAGCTGTAATTTTTTTCTGAAAGCTGAAATCTTTTCTGTTAACTTTAAAATGTGCATATTGCGTCCTTGTAAAGAGAGATTCAACGCATTCAACTTTTCAAAGATATCACATAGGTATGCGAGTTTAATCAAAAAGTCTGTTTCTACAAAGTGTTTGGCATACTCATGTTTTTCTTCTTCAAGGAAAGTGTATATTTCTTGCTGTAATTGGAACGTACGAGACAATACACCCCCGCGAGAGAGCCATCGTGAGTGGCAGTAGTACAACAAAGATGTGTATTCAGCTCCCATATCTTCACACATTCTTTTAAAAAATCTTGCTTTCAGTGGCCGAGTTTTTATATAGTTTACTATATTTACCACACGTTCTAAAACTACATTTAGTGGAGGACTTATATACTTTGATGCAAGTGCTTCTTTGTGAATGATGCAATGGGTCCAAACTGAATCTGGAGCTTTCTTTCGAATAAGCGCCTGCAATCCTCCATAAGAGCCGGACATCGAACGACCACCGTCAGTACAGACGCCAACGCACTTTGTCCAGTCTAAATTATTTTCAACCATAAATATATTCAGGATCTCGAACAAATCCTGAGCCTTTGTACTTCCAGTAATACTTTTACAAAAGAGAAGGTCCTCAACGATTGAATTACCATCTAAGAATCGTACGTAACAAATCAAGTGTGCGTCCTTATTATTGTCTGTGGCCTCATCGAGTTGCAGTCCATATTCACTTCCTTTTAATTTTTCAATTAATTGTGCATTGAGATCCTCCCCCATGTGCTGAATTCTGCGACTGATTGTATTGTTAGACAAAGGGACATTTGAAAGTAGTTTCCCCGCCGACTCACCAATCATAATGTTCACTAAATCTACAGCAGCCGGTAGAATGAGTTGCTCTGCAATAGTATGGGGCTTTTTACACTTAGCAACTCTATATGCAACTTTGTATGATGCTAGCAAAGCATTATTTGGTATTGACATATGTTTATAAATGCTGCTTTTTTGTTGTTTTAATTCAATTAACTTTCTTTTAAAAAAGTTGCGAGGTTTACCAACAAAGTTAGAATGGTTGGATTCTAAATGTCGTTTTAACTTACTTGGAAGCATACAGTCCGGTGCCAAAACTTTCATGCACAATACACACTGTGGTCTCTCTTTATCATTTTCGTTTATTGATGTAAAGCCAAAATCCAAGTAACTGTCGTCATATTTACGACGTTTTCGCTTCTCGGAACCCTTGCCACTAGTTTGTGGAACTTCGTCTATAGATTTAGCACTATCTTGATTATTCAAGTTTAATAAGAATTTGTCCATTTTAGGGTGATCAGAAAAATAGCTTTTGAAAAGTAACTTAACCACCACACTATTAAGTTAGCCCAACAAACAAAAACTTATGCGAGCACTGAGAAGGTGATAACAAACGAATAGAAATCCGACTTGTAACTGCGCATGCGCACTAGACGTTTCAGAAATGGCGCATCAGCGTTAGACCCAGCGGGCGCAGCGGCGCCCTTATGACGATAGCGCGGCTCCCCAGGGAGCCGCGGCTCACACTTTGGGAATCACTGGGATAAACAATAGAAAAAGACTATGATTTGTTTATTTTGTGAACAGATACTGTGAAATGTGACTATGTACTTATAGAATGTAAATATAATGATGGGAAAAAAGATAGCTTAGGACGAAGCAGATTAGATATATGATATTTAACCTATAAGAACACTGTACCTCCGGATAACAAAGAGACTTTGTAAATTTTTACTTTTAATTTTGTTAAAACTCAATAAAGTATTTAAAAAAAAAAGAAGGCATATAAATTTAAATAAATAACTTGCTTCAAGCATCAGAAGAGGTGTCAATATTGTTCAGAGTTATTCCAGGGCAAGAAACTGTTTGGTAAAGAAGTACATTTCAGTTGGCTGCCAGGAAAATATTTCTAAATGTAAAAACTGTTCAGTACTAGAACTCTACTTCACTGAAAATGTTTAAATAACACTTAGTAGAAGTTTGCTTGGATTTGTAGTAGTGGATTTCTGCATGGGCAGGATTTATTTTAGGTAATCTTCAACATGCCTTCCAGGCATTTCATTTTATAATCTCTAGAGCAGATCTGGCATTTAATGGCCCACAGGCCACATCCACCCTGTGGGTGGTCCCAGTCTGGCTTGTGGTATCGGCATGGGGCAGGGCATTGGTGGAGAGAGTGGCAGGGTATCTATGCAGCATCGGTGGGGCGGCAATAGTGTCGGGCAGAGTGGTGAGGGTTGGCTCTCCAAAACAGTCCCAGTTTCTCAGATAGTCCCTTGAAAAAATGAATTACCCATCCTTGTGATAATGTATTCAGGTTTTCTTGATTCCTCCTGATCCATGTGTCCACAGTCACTTGACTTTCATATTTTGCTTGACCATCACATTTTGCTTCACCAAGTTAATTTATGGAAGAGGAGGAGAAACATGCATATTTTTTGAGCATTGACCCCAAAATATGTTTCTTTAATATGAATGTTTCCTTAGAAAACACAGCATTTTGCCAAATCTAGAAAACAGAACAAGTAAATACTTAACTCTTTTCTTTTATGCAGAGGAATTATTCTGACTTTTCTTACTGAGTTCCTGATTTGTCAAAAAGTCTCCTTAGTTATTAAGATGCTACAGGCTTTTTTGTTTACTGACAAACTTTTGGTCTGCCAATACCTCTTTACCTTATCACCAGAACCTAAGATGATAAAAAACTCTTTAGTTTTTGTGGCATCATTTCTCTTACTGCTGACCTAAGTAAGTGGTTGTTTTTTTCAAACATGTAATTGCTGCAGCACAGCACTCTGAAAGTTATTCTACTGGTATTAAAAATCTTTTAACATTTTCCATTCCCTAATTAAGTTACTTTTTATTTTAGCTATTTGCATTCTGTATTGTCTGTCTTGTTCCTCAATTCCAAAAATGTTGACTAGTTTGGTTTTATGAGAATTCTTTCTAGTAAAATATGTCCAGTTTTTCCTATAAAAATCCTGTAGATATATCAAAACAAAACATAATTAGAAAGATGAAAACTGATACTAATAAATTAAAGGGAAAAAAAAGAAAAAATAGAAAGTGCAAAAAAGAAAAAGAATAGAAAAAATAGAAAAGAAAGAAAAATAGCATAGTGAAGAAAAATCACAAATGACTTATCCCTTCATCACAAGAAGTATAAACTATTTTAATAATTTATAATCTTTTAAAATACAACAAATGATCTCTTTTGCCTATATCTCATCTCTTATCTATAAACAAATACTTAAAAGCTTTGTTATTCAGTCCTGATAGTAAAAGTTCTTTAAGAGTTACCAGAATTACCATATCTATTTTAACCTTAATCAAGTAAACCAACTTTTATATTCCTTCCTTTTACTTTTAACAATCTCGATCTTTAAACCCTTCAAACAATGTGCTAGAAGTTGATTTCTTTTAATTTTTTCTTTGTATTGTTGCACAAAATTCTTCAAAGCTTTAAGATGTCACTTTTGTAAATCCAGTATAGGAAAGTTATCTTGAGTCACTCTTTTGGCTTGTTATTTATATGTCCCTTTTAATGATTAAGATATCAACCAATTTATTATTTACTTATTAGATTTTATATGCCTTTATTACTTTGTATAAGTAACTCAAGGTGGTGAACATACCTAATACTGCCTTTTCCTTCTATTTTCTCCACAATAACAACCTTGTGAAGTGGGGGTTGGGCCGAGAGGGAGTAACTGGTCCATGGTCACCCGGCCGGCTCTTGTGCCTAAGGCAAGACTAGAATAGTCTCTTAGTTTCTAGGCCAACACTTTAACCACTACACCCAACTGGCTCTCTCATTTGTATATCTAGTGTATCAGCTTTTTCCATATCATTTTATAGTCATTTTAAAATCCATTTTATTATCCAGTAAAACGTGTTCCTCTCCCATAACATATTTCAAACACATTCTATCTATAATGGCAGAAACTTTTAAAATTAACTTCTGAATTCATTGTTTACAAATATCCTTTAGTACGCCCAATGTTAATGTATTTTGCTGTCTTGTGGTCTCCTTCCAAGAAGCAATTGTCTGGAGCATTTGGGTGCATTTCCAAGACTTTGTCTAAAGACTTTGTCTAATACAAAGACCTGTAATAGTCTTTGACTATTACAAAGACCTTGTCTATTTTCCCAGCTTTTCATTCTGTTGTGGTTTTCGGCTCTGATTCTGGCAGAGCTGCTTCCGGTTTGCTGTTTCTTCCTCAGATGTCGTCTGTATAAATTATAACCCTTTGCAACCCAACCAAAGAACCATCAAGACAACTCCCACTAACACTGACAGGGCAAGTCACTAGAATATAAAACAAGAGCAAATCCAAGTCCCTAATACTACTGATGATGTTACCTAGTTTTGGGTAATGAAATGCCTGCAAGAAAAAAATAAGCTCTGAGTGTACCAAGGACCCCTCATTTCAAGCCTGAGCTACAAATATTTGCCTTAACCACTACACAAACTGGTTGATTTTACTCACTCCAAATTATGGTGACCTCACTTAGTGGTGTTAGGTATATTAACAAAGGAAATGGATCAGATCTGTGTATGCCACCATAAATCAATTGTCTTCAAGTTGTGCTCTAGTATTAAGACCTCAGGTCTTCCTAAAGCACTGTCTAGGAATTCTGAGAATAGCACCAGCTGCAACTTCCAGATGCTTTTCAAGGTCAGCCCAATGTTAAAGACCTTGCAACAATCTACTCAAGAAGTGACTAAGCCATGAGTGACCATGAGCAAAGCCTTTAGAAGGGGTGCAACTGGTGCAGAAAATGAAAATGTGAAAAATTTCCACTGTTGCCAACTGCTCCTTGAACAGGAGCACTAGGTCTGGGAGGACCTCCAAGTTGTATCTTGTTTGTGGTAGTGCAGTCCCATCCAGAACATGAAGAATTTTCCCTTCCCCAACACCAACTAGAAAGGATCTTGGAAGAAAGGGGAAAGTTGTCATAATCCTGTGCCCTGCATTTATCTGAAGTTAGCCCAGAAGGATATCATGTTGGATGGTATTGAAAGCTGCTGAGAGGTCAGGGAGACCAAAGATGAATCAGGGAGACCCATTTTCATTTGTTTTGCGCTATGGAGCTTGCTAGATTATTCTGTGCCAATCACTTTCTGAGTTGCTGTGGAAATAAAAGGGTGTTCTCCCATACTGAACTCTCAAAAGAAAAGATATTATGTAATTGCAGTAATAAATAAAATAATAAATATCCAGGAGAGCAAATAGGCTGTGTTCCTGACATCCAGTTCTCAACATAGCTCATGTTATAGTTTTCAAAATATTATTGGTTTATTTTTCTTTGGAAGCCCAGTTGAAATGGGCCTAGGTATTCTTTTTAATGATAAAAATAATTATTTTTATTCATTAAAAAAATGTAATAAGGCAATGACAAACTTCTTCTTAACCCTGCCAATATAACTGGTTGGCTTATTTATGTAGTCTATAAGGGTTAAGTGCAACTCAAGGGCACACTTATTTTTATTTTTAACCTGTGGATTCTTTGTATGTATTCAGTTCATCAGGTGATGATTCTAGAAAACCCCTTCACAATGCATAGTTCAATGTTCCCCATGTTGGATGCCCTCCAAATATGTTGATCAACTCACAGAATTTTTGGCAGTGTTCACCAGAGGAAAATGAAGTTCTCAGGTTATAATAAAGAGATCTGGAAATCTCCATTGGATCAGAATTTGATTTAGGCACTGGATTTGGTTCTTGTCCAGATTCCAGATGATACCAGTGTTCTAAAAAAAATCCTTATGTGAGCTGAAATTCTGCCCAGTGACAGTATTCCCTAACCCCATGAGACATGTGTTAGTATTGGAGAATATACAATATATCTGAAATAATTTGAGGGGTTTTTTTCTTTTTTATATACTCAATTTTAAATCCAAGAATCAAATGTTGAAAAGGGATCATCTGAATTTAAGTGGAATAGTAGTACTTTTTGAATTAATGTAGTTTATTACCAACTTATTTTTAAAATCCTATCTGTTCCTATATAAGTTGCATCTCCCAGTGCATTGTTAAAGATTAAACATTGATGTAGCTTTCAGTAACAATTTTTATCCATGTTTTATATAGTTAATGCAGTTAATTTCAAAATGCCAGAAGAGACTTGTATGTTCATAAACCATCTTGAACTGTAAAGTATGCGTCTTTAATTTTTTTAATGTTTAATTTTGTAGAACTATGTTCCCCCCAAAATATGTAGGCTTCCACTCTCCCAAGTGTTTCAGATGTTGCTTTGTTCCCAGGCCTGGGAGTTAGTATGTTAGTACTAACACCTGTTGTGGGATTGATTTTTTTTCTCTGCTGTACTATGACTGTCTTTGTCTGGGCTGTTAGGTTGTAAATGATTTTTTTGGATTGGGCAGCTATACTCTATAAGGGTTAGTAACACAGTCAGTCAGCTATTTAGGCTGGATTTGTCATTTTTATCCATCAAGTTCTTTCTAAGGACCTGGATTCAAATGTTGTATGATTGTGTTAAATGTATCATCGCAGGATGTAAAACTGTTTCAAGTAGAGCTGCCTTTTGCAATTGACTGATGGTGATTTTGTTAATGCTGATAATGTTCAAATGGTCCTCCAGATGTTTTGGGATTGCATCCTATACGCCTGTTGCTATTGATGCTATCTTTATCTACTTGTCTTTGCAGATCTTTATATTTTGTGATCTTCTCCCTTCTCTTATGCTGTCTCCAAATATTACAATGTCCACTATCCATATTTTTTTTCTTACGAACAATTGTTAAGTCTGCAGTACTATGTGGCAAGTGCTTTTAGACTCAGAGTACTTTCGCTTCATCATTTTTTATTATTTTGTCTATGTTGTGGTTCCACCAGCTCTTGCTTGCAGGCAAATAGTATTTGCAGGCATCCCAATGCACACTATTGTTGCTACTTTGTCATGCCATTGCTTGTAGTCAGTCTGTGTTATTTTCTTGCAGCAACTAACTAGGTGGTCCACTGTTTCTTCAGCTTCTTTATAGAGATTGCATTTGCTGTCTCTTGTGTTTCAATTCTGGCTTTGTATGCATTTTTTTCTTAAGGCTTGGTGTTGTGCAGCTATGATTAGTCTCTGTCTCTGTCTCTTTCTTCAACTTTGCTGCTGTTAGACTTTGTCAGACATTATCTACTTTGCCTGCTAGTTTTGCTTTATGTACTGGTCATATAATACTTTGTATTGCTATGTCTCTTTTATTCTTGCTCTTATAGACCAGTTTGATCTCTTTGGTATTCAGTAAGCCTTCCTGGTATACTAGCTTAAGGGTATATTCTTCACTGTCCTTCAGATAACCTTCCAATGCCCCTTTTTTTCTTCTTCAACTGGCTGGTGTACTTGCAATATTTCATGCCCATTAATGTTCCTTAATAAATAGAGTCTATCAACCTCACTGCAAGTTGGGTATGCATCAGTCCTATTTTTCTTCTTGCATCTGTCCATCATTCTGCTGCTACTGCTCAAATTATGGGCAACCAGCCTTTCAGAAGCAGTGTTCATTATGAAGGTTCCCCTAATTTGAAATGAAATGTTCCTTCTCTAATAACTCTTTATCACTTGTAAAAATAGGCATGAATGGAATTTGATGCTTTCACACCCAGGGATCTCCTTAGAGTATAAATTTCATCATATTCCTCATATGTGTTGTCCTTATGGACTGTAAGATATTGCAATTTTCATTTGTTTTCATTTGTGTCTTTATTAACTGAAATAAAATTTTCAGCTTAGGAATGTCAGAAATGCTAGAGTCAGGTATAAGAAATATCAAATAAGTATTCATGTTGTTATTGGGGTACATAGTGAAAAAATATAACTATGATGATCTAGCTGATTGTTTTTGAAGTCTTCAAATATAAGTATGCGACTTAAAACTATATGGTGAATATCTGAAAAGAATGCTATATCTTCTATTAAAATATATTTTAAATTATCAGGACAACTGATATTGGCTACAAGGTTGTCTAGAGGAAATAATTTATAGGGGTTTCAATTTGCTAGTCTTTTTTTCAGGGGAAATAAAATAGATTTAAAATATATATCATATGTAATTGTTTCTTGCAATATTAAGACTTGAATGGAAGGAGAAGAGGAATTTTGGGTACATGAAACAGTTTAGTATAGTTATTGTTTTTCTTGAATTATTTTTCTGGATTATCCTTGGGTTTTCTATTCTCTTATTTTTGGAAATGAAGAGTCTTGAAAGCCCTTCATTTTTCCTGTGCGCTACTTAGAGAGTCCAAAGCAATGGGTGATAACCTTGTCTAATTGGCCAGAGACTGAGTTGTAATTTGTTTAGACACGCCTTCTCCTTCCTGTTTAGCTCCAGTTTGTTAACTCAGTCAGCCTAGAGAGACATATTCTGATTATCTCCATTGCTTGGACTCTTTAAAAGCACACAGTAGAAGAATTTCTTTTGCTTCGTTTCGCCTGGGGAGTGGTTTCTGGCACTGCGCCCAGCCAAGTGCTGAACAACTGAGTCGCGGGGCTCCGTGGTGGCATTTTTTACTACAGAGAGGCCTGCGCAGTGCTGGGAGTCTCCAGCTTCTTCAATCGCTCCGGACCTAGTCTTGTGAGTTTTTGGTGGCGGATTGGTGTGGAGAGAGCCGTGGTGTCGGCTCTATGCCTCTGTTTAGCTGGGCAAGGATCCGTGGCGTCGGATTCCATCTCCCTGGGGAGGCTGTATTACAATTTGTGCTTAAAAAGCCTTGGTGTAGACTCAGCACCATTTTGGAATCCCCCTCCCCCCCGCAGCCTTTATTCTATTCTGCTTGCAAGCCGTGGTGTCGGCTTGGCGTGATTAAAGCCCTTAACTGCCTTCCATACTGGGGTTTGTGTACACTAGGGAGGTGATTGCAAAGAAATTGTCAACAATTACTTGAGATTTTACAAAGAGGAAATTATTTGGCTAATTCACTGTTACCTTGTGGCTTTCAAAATGGTGTCTCGCAGTAGATCTACTTCTCATGCCTCTGCCTCTCCCTCCATTAGGCATCAAGCCTTGGAGGCTCCAGTCACAAAAAAGGGAAAATCTAGATCCAAAGTACCAGTTACTAGATCCCAGTCCTCTGTTCAAGCCTCAACTTTATCTGCAGCTGATGCCATGAGGCAACAACGGGCCTTAGATAAACAGTTTGATAAGGCCCAGAAAAAGGCAGAGGCTAGCAAGCCACATTCCACTCCAGCTTGCAGCAGGGATACAACTGATGCATTAAATAAGGACCCTCTGACTCTGGATTCCCAACCAGTTTGGTTGGTTTCCCACTGCCTCCACTAGCACACAGCCACGGCAGGCTGCAGATATGGAGGCTCCCTTGGGAATAACCATTCCTGAACCAGGATCCTCTCAGCAGTTCCCATGCCTCTGTTACGTTACGCCTACTGCGGTGAGGCTTCGCCTGGAGGAAGGCCAGGCACCGCACTGTCACAAGACTTGTACAACATGATTGCCCAAACTATTACCAGGGGCATTGGCGCTGCTCTTCTGCAATGGGTTTTTTAGCCGCAGACCCAAATCCAAGAGTCACTCCTCCAGTATGTCATTCACACAGAGTATATTCTAGACTCTCATTCTTCTTCACCTTTGCAGCAAAGTGACATGTCCTTTCATGATGAAGAAGAGGAGTTGCTGGATTATAATTTTTCTGAAGATGAATGGGTCATTCCTGATAAAGCCCCTCTCATGGGTCTCTTTTGTCATAACCTATTTAAAACACTATTGTACAAGGCAAAGACAACAGCCAATATCGGGGCAGTTATTGGGCAACCTAAGGGATCTTTAGATTCTCAGGATCCCATGGCTCTTTTTTTATTGAGCCTGTTACAGAGCAAGAGGCAGTTCCATCCCCTAAGCTCTTTGTGGATATCATACAACAACAGTGGAATCAGCCAGGTTCCATCTCTGCCCCTAGTGGCATGGATAGGAAAATGTACACGGTGGAACAAGAACTTGAGAATCTCCTCAAACTTCCAACCGTTGATGTTCCGATGGCCAGTTTGGCATCACCTAACATTCTTCCTTCAGATTCAGCTGAGGGTCTGAAAACGGAAGACCGAAGGGCAGAACGTGCTGCTCATAAGACCCACCAAACAGCTGCCTGGGCCATTCGTTCTGCCACAGCAGTGTCCTTCTTTTCTCGGACTTCCCTAATTTGGCTACATCAAATGCAATCCCAGGCATCTCCTGAGGACATCCGCTTGCAACAGGACTTAAATAAGCTAATTGCTGCCACAGAATATTCAGCAGATGCTACCTTCACCTCCGCTAAGATTGCTTCTCAAGCCTTAGTGTTTAACGTCAACTCAAGATGCCTCTTAGGGTTGAGGCACTGGCAGTCGGACATGAAAACATTGATGGTTGCCTGAGCAGATTTCCAACCTGTTGGTGACACACGACCACCGACACCTGGGCATTACAAACCATAATGCTAGGTCTCACCCTAGAGTTCAGTTCCAAACCCCCTCGATGGTGCATCCAATGCTCCGTCTCACGGGATCCCACCAAGAGGTCTCTGGTGGAAGCTGAAATCCAGCACCTGCTGGCCATTCAGGCCATAGAACCTGTGCCTCTTCAATACCAGGGGTTCAGCTTTTATTTGATACACTTTCTGGTGCAAAAGAAATTGGGCGGCTACAGAGCCATCCTAGACCTAAAAAAGCTGAATGTATACATCAAATACAAATGCTTCAAAATGCAATCCCTGCACACCATTCTGGGTTGCATAAGACAGAGATCTTTTGACATCAATCGATCTACGAGAAGCTTATCTGTACATGCCCATCAGACCATCCCATAGGAGATTCTTCAGGTTCTCCTACACGGGACTGCATTACCAATACAAAGCTTTGCCCTTCGGACTTGCGTCCGCCCCAGAGTATTCACAAAATTCTGGTGTAGTGGCTGCTCACTTATGGATGAAACTGATACGTTTGCTATGTTATCTGGACGACATTTTAGTTCTGTCTTCGTCCCCTCAACAGGCGAGTCTAGATCTCTAGACCACGGTTCAAACCCTCCAAAACCATGGGTTTACAGTGAATTGGGAGAAGAGTCACATGAACGCCTCCACCAACCTGGTCCATCTGGGAGCACAGATCAACACTCAGGCCAGTCTCATCTTCCTCTCCCAGGACTGTCGCTCCAGAATCCGTTCCACCATAAGGCAAGTCAGAACCCTCAGAAGGGTCCCCTTGATGCTTCTTTCCCAATTGTTAGGCAAAATGATCTCCTACCTACAGATTGTTCCTTGGGCAAGGTTACACTCCTGTCCTCTTCAATGGTTTCTATTATCAAGTCAACGGGCGGGCCCCCCAAATGGGTCAAAGTTCCCTTCAGGATACTCAGATCCATGGAGTGGTGGATGTCGGCAGCCCTGGAACAGGGCTGCTCATTCAAGGACCAACCTTGACTGACCCTGACCACAGACACCAGCCTTTTTGGATGGGTCGCTCATCTACAATCTCAAATGACCCAAGGTCGGTGAAGAGGAAGAAGAGGAGGAGCCTCTTCTCAATGCACGGGCGCACAGAGCTGCCAAAAGGCAGGAATGGTTTCTCAGGAGGAGGTCTTCTCGAGAGTAAGGTTTGGGGCTAATTGGCCACTCCCCTAGCCTATTTAAGGAATGACGACAACTGAGGCAATTCGCAGAAAACAACTTCGTTCATATTCCTTCTTGTAGTGACTCCAGAAACGTCTGATCAGCTCTTGCTTCTCTCTTGTCATTTTTCCTGCAAATTGCTTCTTGGCATTCTGCCAACCACAGTAAGCTTATGGTTATCTGAAAGACTATGCCTCAGAATTGAGTTATTATTCCTTGGACTCTTGTCAGCTGTTAATGAAGTTAAATTAACAGCCCTTGTTCAGAAAAGACTGGTTTAAACTGTACTTGTGTTTGAACAACTACTAAGAAAGCTCATTAGTAAAGTAAGGTTTGTACAGACTTTGTGTATGCTGCCTTCTTTGTGGTCCGTAGCTGGGGCAGAACAGGGCCGTGCTCCACACAGACCCTCAATGGCTTCAACTAGCCGTCTGGCACTTGATAGGGAGATCCTGGAAAGGGACCACTTCTCAAGGAAGGTAATCTCTACCATCCTTGCTTCCTAACGTCCGTCGACAACCCGTATATACAATGCTATGTGGACCTCTTTTTGCCACTGGTGCACCAGACAACCACTGGTTCTAACCTTGACGTCTGTACCACAGGAATTGGACTTCCTGCAGGACGGGTTAGAGGCAGGACTAGCAGTTAATACCCTCTGTAGACAAGTAGCCACCTTAGCAACTATTTTGTCCTGTGAGGGAACTTCCATCCTCTCTCATCATCCAAGGGTCTGTAGTTTTCTAAAAGGGGTCTCCAATCTGTGACCTCTGCCTGTTTACAGATACCCTTTTTGGGATCTGTCCCTAGTCTTACAGGCACTCACGTCCTCTTCGTTCGAGCCGTTGAGTTCCGTCAGCCTCAGGCTTTTGGCTTTTAAGGTCGCCTTTCTCATCGCCATCACTTCGCTCAAAGGATCTCAGAACTGGCGGCTCTCTCAGTACGGAAAGACTTGTGTATTATACATCCTGACAGAGTCATCCGACAGCTGGAGCTGACATTCATGTCAAAAGTCAACTCCTGGTTCCACTGGGCCCAGGAGGTCATCTTACCAGATTCTTGCCCAAATCCCAAACATCCTAGGGAACGTCGGTGGCACACCTTAGATGTGCGCAGGGCCCTGCGTATATACATCGCCAGGATGGCTCTGTTCCAGAAAATGGAGGCGTTGTTTGTTTGTTTCTTTTCAGCCCATGTCTCTGGGCACGAAGGTTTCTCCATCTACCATAGGTCGCTGACTCAAAGCCTGTATTTCTGTGCCTTACGTCCATCAGGCCCAGCCTATTCCGGCCCGCATTCCGGCACATTCTACTAGAAGTGCAGCCACAACAGCGGCCTGAGCCACTCAAGCTTCAATACTAGAGATTTTCAGGGCAGCTACTTGGGCATCACCTTCTCACCTCATTAGAAACTATAAACTTGACATGTTTGCCTCAGCAGAGACGGCCTTCGGGAGATGGGTCTTGCAGCAGGTTCTTCCCGTCAACAGGACCCTGGAGATGTCTACTCCCCACCCTAGGGATAAATAGCTTGGGCATATCCCATTGCTTTGGACTCTCTAAGCAGCGCACAGGAGAATGAATGAATTGTACCTACCTGAACATTCATTTTACGTGCATTGCATGAGAGTCCAACCCCTCCCTAATTATAACAGGATCCGGGAGAGTATGTTTTTCTATCGTTACAGGTTATGTCTTCTCCAGATCCAGACCATCGTTAACGAATGAGCTAAACAGGAAGGAGAAGGCGTGCCTAAACAAATTACAACTCAGTCTCTGGCCAATCAGACAAGGTTATCACCCATTGCTTTGGACTCTCACGCAGTGCACATAGAACGAACGTTCAGGTAGGTACAACGTTCATTCTAGAAAAATTAGTATAATACCAGAATCAAAGGAAGTCATGCACTGTAGTATTTCATTACAATATGTTAGTTTAATATTTGTTTTGAATATATTGTTGATATATAGTTTCTTTTGTATACACATAGGTTGTAACTGGAATAAGCATGCATTAGGTTGTACAACCAGTTTAGAGGATTACAAAAGGCTAGAAAACTCTAGGGTAGCATCTATTAACTAGATAGCATATTAGAGTATATTAGCTTGTGTGGCTGAATAAAATTAAAACAATAGTTTATTATGTTACCCTACTTTGCTTTTGAATAACTTTCTTAGCTGACCCTTTCATTTCATTTTTAAGTAACTAGCAAGTTTCACATTCTTTGAAACCTTATCGCTTATCATTCTACATGGTAAATAAATTGTATGTATTCCATAATACGTGACTTGAAATTGATAATCTGTTTACTCAAATATACATGCAAAGTAGGCTATAGGCATATTTCCAAATTCTGGAAACATTAGTTTCTAACATAATCAAGGTTGACTCAGCCTTCCATCCTTCCGAGGTGGGTAAAATGAGGACCTAAATTGTTGGGGGCAATATGCTGACTCTGTAAACCACTTAGAGAGGGCTGTAAAGCTCTGTACAGCAGTATAGAAGTCTAAGTGCTATTGCTATTGCTATTATTACTATTATGTTAGAAAGTCATATCTGCTAAATTAATGAGATGTATTTTTTCACATTGTGTATTAATTACATACTGGATCAGTATGCTAAGAAGGATATCATTGGTAATGAGCCACGCATGCCTTTTCCACCTAACCCCTATATGTGTAATATAATTTTGCATTTTTACATGTGGTGTGGTCCATTTCTGCTTGTAATTAAGTATATTCTTACTCTAAAGCCAGGAAGTACAATTTTACTTGAAAAGAATCCTAAATTGCTTCTCCAAATAATATACCATAAGAGTCATCTTTGATTCACTGAAAATACAGTAAATTAAATTATTTTTTTTCACTTTGTACTTCCTGGAGAAAGGATTGCTTGTCTTCACATAAATATTGTAGGTCTATTCATAGTATCTGAATTAGTTGTTCTTCCTAATGGTGAGCATATTCTTCCAAAAAAGGAAAAC
Source organism: Ptyas mucosa (assembly GCA_012654045.1). NCBI lineage: Eukaryota > Metazoa > Chordata > Lepidosauria > Squamata > Colubridae > Ptyas > Ptyas mucosa. The sequence continues at coordinate 35,014,358 of WNWU01000012.1, forward strand.
TACTTGATGTTAGAAGTACAGTATAATGTGAGAATTTATTTAGAGCTTATCAAAATATAGTCATATAACTGGCTAGCTAATCTACTTAGTAAAGAGTTTAGCATATGGATATGTTTGTATGAGACTATTATTTAAATACTGTGTAATTAAGAGTTTACTAGAGGGATACTGTCTCGTTTTTATTATTAAAGTGGAGACTTGATGTGAATAAAATGGTTGCTTGTAAATCAGAGCATATATGAGCTTCTGCCTGTCCAAACTTCCAAAGTATATTTCTTCCAAGGGCCATATGAAAACTGTAGCTAATCCCATGCATAAATCAGGCAGGTGATCTGTGTACATTTGAATGCCTAGGAAAGGAGTGTAGAGAAAAAGCAAGGAAGAGTACAGAGAAGACAGTAACAGAAACAGTTACTACTAGAGTTGGAAGCGATCTTGGAAGTCATCTAATCCAACCCCCTGCTCTCTCAGGAGACCTATATTATTTATGATAGATGGTTGTCCAGTCTGTACTTAAAAGCCTCCAGTGTTGGGGCACCCACAATTTCCAAAGGCAAGTCTAATAAATGTGATAAAGGATCAAGAGACTAAACTGAATGGTGAATGGCTAAGGAATTTAGGTATGTTTAGCCTAACAAAGAGAAGGCTTAAGGGTGACACGATAGCTGCCTTCCAATCCAATACTCTGTTATCACAGAGAATAGGGTTGATTTGTTCTCCAAAGCTCCCGTGAGCAGGATAAGAAGCAGTGGGTGGAAACTCATCAGAATGAGATCCAACCTGAAACTATAAGGAGAAATTTCCTGACAGTGAAAACAATTAATTAAGGGAACAGCTTGCTTCACAAGGTTATGGATGCTCCATTGCTGGAGGTTTTCAAGAAAAGATTGGACAACCAATCTCCCGCCTTGGTAGGGGATAGGACTAAAAGACCTCCAAGCTCCCTTTCAGCCCTAATTCTGTGATTCTAAGGATCACAAGAGGATACACAACATTAGAGAGGTTGGTTGGATGCTAAGTGGCAGCAATGGGGAAAGAAGTACACGGACAGTGGGGGAAAAAGGTGGTTGAGCCAGGTGGTATTCTTGGCAACAGGTAAGGGGAGTCAAGGGAGTGGAATGTGTTGTAAAGATCAGCCAGTAGACTAATTAGTACACAGCTGTGGAGGTTGTGAAGGGATGAGGTGCACCAGCTTTGCCCACTTGTTCTTCTCTTCATTTTCTTTGGCCAAAACATGGTGCTTCAGTTGGGCCACTGCCTGTTCAGAATAAAGTACATTGTTCATTTTATGCATACCCCTACATCAGATGGTATGGCTGTAAATGTTTCACTAAAATTGATGGGACTTGATATAGCACATCTATCAATCTTTAAAATTTATAGAGCTTGTGGTCTGTATAGAAATAAAACAAGACTATTAATGAAGCTTTGTTATGCTTCTGCAGCATGTAGTGAAGAGCTTGCACTTTCATTTTGTTTTTTTATTTATATAGCTGCCCACCTCACAAAATGTGGCTAGGTGGTGTACAAATACAGCAACATTTTAAAACCATAAAACTCACAAACATTAACAAGGGATATTGCTGAATAAAGTGAAAATTCAATATTGTTGAATGCTTTTTATAGTTATATCCATTTGTTTTTGGTTAAGTAAACAACATTTTAAAACCTTTCTCATGGTCCCATAAACATATAGTGTCTCTAACCTGATAAAAAAATTAAACCACATTTTATATGGTTTAAACTTCAAGGAGCAAACTTCAAATAATTTAATATGCATTAATTTTTACAGGAATCCTGTAAAGTAGGGATGAAAAAACCTGTGACTCTCCAAGGTTACAAACTACCACTTCTGGATTTTGAACCAGTTTACAATGTTATCTGGGGTAAATAGAAGATCACGCCTTTGATGTGAGAAATCAGTATGATCCTTCATATTAGAGATGCAATAAGACAGCAGTTTGCTTAATAAGCTCATGGCAGAAATTAGATTTGAGCCAGGGACTTCCCAGTTCGTATTATGGTCTAGCCACTGTGCTATATTAGTTCCAGCCTTGTAAAAATATGTTTTTATATAAAACAGTTTTTCATTTTTGTTAGTAGTCTTTCCTCTGAGGGGGAAAAAAGATTCCTTATCAACAATCACAGGAGAGGTTTCTGGGGAATGCATGGAATGTAAGCACCAGGTGGGGACAGGCAGATGTGTTTATCAGTCACAACACATTTAATAGAGAGTGGTTTATTTCTTTAAATCTCTCATATAATTTGTGCAACAGCTTTATGTATCTGTTTTCTCTGACACAGATTCTGATATGGTAACTTTATTATGCAATTCTTTGCAGGTAGATTTTGTTCTGAATTCAGCTTTCAAGGTCCAGTTGTTCACTACCTTATTATAACCTAAATGTGGTCTTGAACTGATTACTACTGATTAAAGAATACCCGAGGAAAATAAGGAGATAGAAGAACATTACGGAATCTTTCATGTTCTATACCCAGTAGACATCTTAATTTGCATCTAGATGGTCTCATCGGTATGTTTACTGAAAAGCAAAAAGGAGCTGCTAGGGGAAGTAGGTTATGGGAAAGGTTCTTTTAGGGAGTGGAGGAGGAATGGAATTCAGCAGTGAAGCAGATTTTCAGTACATTGAAAATACAACGTTCATTCTGTGCTTTAAATATGTTTTGCCAAGTTATCACTATGTTAAGCTTAGTTTCTTCTGCAAAATATTAGATGTTTATAGATCAAAAGATTTGGAATAGATTTTTCAGGGAGAAGCATATACTTTTGTTAGGACAAAATTGATCATATTCAATTTTGAATAAGGAGATAATCAGTAAAATGGAAGTCTGAAGAATATTAATAAAATAAAGAATTTCAGTTTTGGTACTAAATCAAAGGACAAATTCTTTACTGCTAATTAGTGGACTTTGTACAACAGATACTGGTGCAGACCATGTTATCATTACGTTTCTTTGTCAGCTTCAAGAAGATTTAGGATACGTGTTATCAAACTCTGAATGCTTATCATGATGAAAATTGTTTTGATTTAGCAAAGTAATTAGCAGCCACATGTGTGACACTCAGCAGAATCCAAGCATTTTAAAACATTTGAATATAAAACATCTTAGAAGTTATTCTTCAGGAGTATTACAGTTCTGGCAATTCTTTAAGGTAGGTTATATAATTGCTCAAGGTTATCAATTGATAGTTTCCTGTAAGTGAAGAAGCATTTTGATACTCTCATCACTGTGTCCTATGTTGACCCCATACTGAAATAAATAATGTAATAGCTCTCATTCCATCACCTCAGAGTAGCACAGTGCATTTAAAAATCTATCATAAAAGTCTTCTGCAATTATTATCACTCTGCTGTCCGAATTGTTTCCATGCCAGTCTCCATTCCCTTTGCTTTGCCACAGGGATTCTCCTAAGTAGAATGGAATGTGGGATAACAGATTCTGAGATAGTGGAATGGGGAAAAAATTATAATCTTATGTCTGACTAGACTACATTTAGAAGACTTTGCCTAATGCAGTACTGTATACTTCAGTTACAAAGAAAGATGCAATAATCTGGAAATAAATCTTGTTGCCTAAAATAGTGTGTGGGTACAGTATTTAAGCTCATTACAGACTAGGGAAGGATAACTAAACTATCTCAAGGCATGGAGGAGAGGAGAGATCTAGGGCAGATGAAATATGAAATAAATTTAGTCAAGAGCTAAAATGTTAGATCCAAAAGGTTAAGAAAACACTATTAATCAGTTTTGTCCGTCTACTTATATCTTCATTTCTATATTAATTTCTTAAATGTAATATTTAAGGATGTTGGGATATCTACCAGCAAATAAAGAAAAAATGTGCAAGAATTTCATTTTCATTTCATTTTCATTTTATTAAATTTGTATACCGCCCTTCTCCTGCAGGACTCAGGGCGGTGAACAGCCAGAATAAAACAGAACATTACAAAATTTAAAAAAATAAAATAAAATAATTAAATAATGTTTGGCCTAATTTAAAATTCAATTAAAACTAAGTTCCAATTAAAACCAAAACAGATGGGGTCAAGCCAGCCCAGCTAGATGGAATAGATGTGTTTTCAGGGCTCGGCAAAAAGTCCGGAGGTCAGATATTGTGCGAATCTCTGGGGGTAGGCCATTCCAAAGGGTGGGTGCCGCCACAGAGAAGGCTCTCCCCCTGGGGGTCGCCAGCCGACATTGTCTGGCGGACGGCACCCTGAGGAGGCCCTCTCTGTGCGAGCGTGTTGGCTGATGGGAGGCTATTGGTAGTAGCAGGCGGTCTTGTAGATACCCCGGCCCTATGCCATGGAGCGCTTTAAAGGTGGTCATCAACACCTTGAAGCGCACCCGGAAGACCACTGGGAGCCAGTGCAGCTCGCGGAGGAGAGGTGTCACATGGGAGCGCCCTGTTGCTCCCATAATCCCCTGCGCGGCCGCGTTCTGGACCAGCTGGAGCCTCCGGATGCACCCCAGGGGGAGCCCCATGTAGAGAGCGTTGCAGTAGTCCAGGCAGGAAGTGACGAGTGCCTGAGTGACTGTACGTAAGGAGTCCTGATCCAGAAAAGGACACAACTGGCATATCAGGCGAACCTGATAGAAAGCCCCCCTGGCCACGGCCGTCATATGCTCTTCTAAAGACAGCCGTGCATCCAGGAGGACGCCCAAGTTGTGAGCCCTCTCTGTGGGGGCCAGTGATTCTCCCCCAATAACCAGCGATGGCACCAGCTGGCTATATTGGGACGCCGGAAGCCATAGCCACTCGGTCTTGGAAGGGTTGAGTCGGAGCCTCTTTCTCCCCATCCAGGCCTGTACAGCCTCCAGGCACAGGGACATCACTTCAAGGGCATCGTTGGGGTGGCCTGGGGTGGAGATGTACAGCTGAGTGTCATTAGCGTACTGATGGAACTCCACCCCAAAGCCACGGATGATCTCACCCAGCGGCTTTACATAAATGTTGAACAGGAGGGGCGAGAGGGCCGACCCTTGCAGTACCCCACAAACGAGGCGCCTCGGGGTCGACCGCTGCCCCCCTGCCAACACAGAGGTAGGAGGAGAACCACTGCAAAACAGTGCCTCCCACCCACAGCCCCTCCAACCGGTGCAACATGATACCATGGTCGATGGTATCAAAAGCCGTTGAGAGATCTAATAGGACCAGGATAGAGGAGCAACCCCTATCCCGAGCCCTCCAGAGATCATCCACCAACGCGACCAATGCCATTTCTGTGCTGTGTCCAGGCCTGAAGCTGGACTGGAGCGGGTCTATATAGACAGCTTCATCCAGGTACTGGGGAAGCTGTCGTGCCACCATACTCTCGACAACCTTTGCGATAAAACGTAGGTTGGAGACTAGACAATAGTTAGCCAAAACAGCCAGGTCCAGAGAGGGCTTCTTGAGGAGGGTCCTCACCACCGCTTCTTTCAAAGTGGCCAGCATGACACCCTCACCCAAAGAAGCGTTAATAATCATCTGGAGCCAGCCTCGTGTAACCTCCCGGGAAGCCAGCACCAACCAGGAGGGACACGGGTCCAATAAATATGTGGTCGCATTCAGCTGTCCCAGAATCATGTCCACGTCCTCGAAAGCCACAGGATCAAACTCCTCCCAGGTAACATTCTCAAGACCTGCCTCAGTCATCCCATCTGAACTTACCCAGTCAGAGGCCAAGCCTTCCCGAATCTGAGCAATCTTATTATGCAGATATTGCACAAAGTCCTCAGCTCGACCCTGCAAGGGGTCATCCCGCGCTTCCAGATGGAGGAGGGAGCGGGTCACCCTAAACAGGGTGGCTGGACGATTATCTGATGACGCAATAAGAGCAGCAAAATAGCTAGATTTAGCCGCTTTTATCGCCACTATGTAGGTCTTAATATAAGACCTTACCAGTGTTCGGTCAGATTCAGAACGGTTGGTCCTCCAACCGCTCTCCAGGCATCTTTTCTGGCGCTTCATCTCCCTCAGCTCCTCGGAGAACCAAGGAGCTAGGCGAGTTTGGTGCCGGGTTAAAGGCAGCAAGGGCATGACGCGGTCCAAGGCCCCGGCGGCCGCACTGTCCCAGGCAGCCACCAAGTCCTCAGTCGAGTCATGAGCCAGAGTCTCAGGAATTGGCCCAAGCTCTGTCTGGAACCTATCAGGATCCATCAGGCGCCTGGGGCGGAACCACCTAGTCGGTTCCGCCTCCCTGCGGTGGGGTGTAGCAGTTAGAAAGTCTAGTCGAAGGAGCGAGTGGTCAGACCATGACAAAGGTTCGAAGACTATATCCCCTATATCAAGGCCACTTAACCACTGACCAGAGATAAAAACTAAGTCCAGGGTGTGTCCGCCAATGTGAGTGGGGCTATGAATTAACTGAGTCAGGTCCATAGCCGTCATGGAAGCCATGAACTCCCAAGCCGCCTCAGACGTTTCACCGACGGATGGAAGGTTAAAGTCCCCCATGACCAGAAGCCTGGGGGTATCAAGAATGAAGCCTAAATAGAGTGTTTGAGAATGAGGATCTTTCCTCAAGAGGTTAGTTGAGATGGTGGAGAATTAATACATGTAAAAGGAGGAACAGTTTCCAAATGTCAATTTGTTTTGTACTTTCGCCGGGGAAGGCGAAAACGGGATGCGCGGAGGGTTTGGGAGGACACAGATATTTCCACCCATTTTGGGGTGTGTGTGTGTGCATCTTATAGTCCGAAAAATACGGTAACTTGAACTACTGGGTGTTACCAGATCTAGGCATGTCCCTTATAAAAGAAATAAAGTTGAGGGATGGGTGAGACAAGACAGCAATTTCTTCTGCTCCTATGCAGCATGGTTCAGTTTTTACTCTCAAGCTTTGATCTATCAGGCATCATTGTATTATATTTTCCCTTTTCAGTTGTGTGGCATAGAAATTTAAGTATTTATCCTTCCTCTCTGCATGCCTAGGAAGTGGATAGTAACTAGATCCCCTACTATAGGTTTAGGCTTTTCATCTATTCTACAGAGACATCAAACAAAGTATCCAAAGTAATTTTGTTGTAGAAATTTGCATCATACTTATCCAGCTAGCAACTCCCCCAACACTTCCCCCCCCTTATTGATTCCAGGAAATTGTATGCATCTGCATTTTAAAAGATTTTTTCTCTCTCTCCTTCAGCTCTTTTCTTTAACCTCTTCACATTTGAACAAAGCCTTTGATGAAGTGCCTACACAACTGCAAATTGGGGATCAACAAAATTTTTGAGGGCAGGTATCACAATGCATAGTTCAATTTCTCCATAATACCATGATCAAAATAAGTTATTCGTGTTCTGAATTAATGTCTAGATGAAGTGATGGGATAGATGAGGGCCAATAAACAGATTGAATCCTGACAAGATTTCATTCTTGAGTGATCAGCAAATATGAGAATTGGGAGTCTGCTTGTTCTCAGCAATAATGCATTCTCAGAAGGAACAAGTATGGAATTTGATGGAGCTCAGCTCATCCAATATACTGGATGTTTAGATTATTTTGTGACCAGGAGAGCTCCTTATAACCAGCCTGGGTTTGATTGTTCATATACTGGTCATCTTACATATAGTACTTATGTCTGATCATTCAATAACCATTTGAAGTTACAATGGGTTTCAGAAAGGGTAAAGTACTTCCAGCCATCATGCTGTACCATAGTCACATAATCACATGACTAGTTGCCAAGCACCCCACAATCCATGTAATCTCCATTTGCAATCTTCCCTGCCACCTTCCCAGAAAGTCAATAGGGAAGGCAGTAGGGAAAGTTGCAAGCTGCTGATGCCTGCGGAGAGGACTCCCTCCCTCTCCCTCTCTCCCTCTCCCTCTCTCTCTCCCTCCCCCCTCTCCCTTTCTCCCTCCCCCCTCTCTTTCTGGGAGCTTCCTATCGAGGGAAGATGAATTCCTCCAGTGGAATGGAAAAATGGAGCTAAGATTCCAAAAATCTAAATTCTGTTCCTGCAGCCCACCAAAGCAGTTCCCATCTAGACAGAAAGGGGAGGCAAACTTTTGACAGGGTGGAGAAACTGAGCTCATATTGCGAAAATCTATTCCTGAAGCTCACCAGAATAGTTTCTTTCCATGCACAGAGGAGAGCAGAATTTTGCAGGCAGCTCTTTTGCTCCATCTGCTTAATAACCTAGATTATTTGACAGCTGCAACCAGGAATGCCAGAATTATGGTCACTGAGCAAAGCAGTCATGTGGGCATCTCACTTAACAACCACTTTGCTCAAGATTCCAGTCCCAACTGTGGTCCTAAATTGATGATTGCATATACTGCATTGTGCACTATGAGGCTACCCTTACTCTAGTTCCAAACTTTCAATTAGTGTAAAATGCTGCAGCCATTTTTCTAATACATTTACTACATCTCTATTGAAACATCTACCCTGGTGACATCTTATTACTGAACAGGGTTCAAGGTTTGACATATATAAAGCCCTGACCAATTTGGGACTAGGATATTTGATGGATTGCCTTTGCTGTTAAAGATAGTTGCTGAGATCAGAATCATCAGGGGAAGTCTATTGCATGTGTCTAGCACTGCAATGCAATCTTTTGTGCCTTTTCTATACATTTCCTAAACATTTCCTCTAAAATCTAAAAGGAATCTATCATTATATCCTTTAGGTGCTGGCTGCAGACCTCTTTTCATCCGGACATTTACTCTGGACATTAGAGGAATACCCTTTTCCCCCCTTCAAATTTGCTTTCTCCTTCTCATTTTTACATGGTATCTATACATATATAGCTGCAGTATAGCATTTTGTATTACTATAGTGAATGAGGATAAATCCTATCTTAAGGGATTCAGGCAGGAAAGAGTTATAAAAAACCCTTCAACTTCATACAATATGTCAATCAAATCCTTCCTATCAGTCTAAATAGAGCAGAAATTATCAAAGCCCAGAAAAATGGAAATATAATCAACAAAGCAGAAGATTTTCAGGTTTTTCTCAATCAAATGGACTTTTAAAAAGAAAATGGGCCAGATCCATTTTGCTTTTCTCTCAGAGGAAGACAAAAGTATCTCTTTATGACTGAGTCCAAGCTACGTAAGGAGCACTTCCAATTTTCACAGGAGCCTGGGACTGAGGTGCAACAACTATAGAACTAGTTGAAGTTAGATGTGAGCAGAAATCTTAATTTAATATAAGCAGTGTTGTTAGACAGAAATCAGGTCCTTCAGGGGTTTTTTTTCCTCAATATTTATTTGGTAGATTTATAGCACTGTCCACCTCAACTACATAAGTTTGAGTGGATAACAATATTAAAAATGATAAACATACAAAAAATCCTATCAATAGTAAGTGTAAAGAACAGTCAAATACTATGGGTAATCATGAAATAGAATTTGGAATAGTAGAAATTGGACAATAAAGTTAAAATTCATTGGGCGCAACCATTGTATTGAAATCTGTCTACCATGAAAATTGCATCCTAATGAGAGTTAAGAAAAATATTATTTCTTCCAAAACAATGTGCAAAACATGGTTTGGATTGATTAGAAAATATATTCTCCTGTACTGAAATGCAATAAGATGCATACAATAAAAGCTGGAGCGGTGGCAAATAATAAAACTGAAGTAACTTTAATTTCCCCAACACTAAATTATTAGGAATATATAGAACCAGTGGTAAAAGGATTAGAATTGTTAATTAAAATTGAGATGAACCAAATTTAGTCAGCTGTGAAAAATTAATTGACTTTGAAGTTTGGGTTCTTGTGGGGAGAAATTGGAGGACTGAGCACATTGTACTCTGCCATGAATTCCTACTGGAAGACTGGGATTTTATTTTGTTTTATTTATTGTTTTTATTTTATTTAGAAAATGTATTATTTTTATTTTATTTAGAAAATTTATTTATCGCTCATCTCATATTCAATGACTGGGTGGCCTAAAATATTAAAACAGAAAAGACATTAAAATCAACAGTCATGGCACACAGTAGATAAAATCATAGACAATTACAAACCATTAAAACCAGATGGGAAAGATGGGGGCCAGACACACAAGGGGTGGGAAAGTGGGATTAGGTTTTAATTAATCAACCACCTCCAGTGTGGAGCTTCCCCATCGGGTCCCCAAACCATCTGGCAGAGCCAGGTCTTCAGGCTCTTTTGAAACGTCCGGAGGGAGGGAGCCAATCTCATCCCAAGGGTAAGATGTTCCAGAAGGCAGGAGCCATGGCAGAGAAAGCTCTTCTCCTGGAGCCTGTCAGCTGAAAATCCTTGTTTGATGGGATATGACTCTTAAGAAAATAGCAAATGAAAGAATAATACATTAGAAAAATAGGCTGATTAACTAATTCTAAAGGAAAGTCCTAAGCCCCCAACAGTCTGGGTCCACATTTTACTGACCTCGGAAGAATGGAAGACTGAGTCAACCTTGAGCCGGTGAGAATCAAACTGCCGAACTGTTGGCAGCCGGCAGTCAACAGAAGTGATCTGCTTGCTTTTTCTGGGCCTTAGTTGCAGTGTCTTCCACCAACTGTACCTGAATTTACAGTGACTAGCAGAAACGCCAAATATTAAAAAAAATACTTAGCTGAACTTTGCAAAAAGGTTGCAAATATGTCTAAATGATAGAAATATGCTCTGTACATGTATATTACACCAGTCATCACACATGTATTTTTATTATTGTTCAGTAATGCGCTATACTGAAAGGAATCCATTGCTTAGCTCAGATCAGTGGCTCTTGATATAGACAACCTACACAGTAAAATGTGTACAGGTAATCAGAGTACTTCTGAGTGCAGCTAATCCCTATAAATACTCTATGACAAGTTGGTTAACTAGTAGTTAAGTGTGAGCTAGATGGCATGTAATTAAGTGAATATTATAGCTAGCTTGGAAATCATTCTCCAAGGTTGCTTATTGGTGGTTTCTGAAATAGGGAAGTATCAAATTGGGTATCAGTTGTGGTGTAATGGTATGTGAGAATAAAAGACAGGAGGGAGAATTGTAGACTGAAAAACTGGAGTGTAAAAATTGCCTCGGCCCACAGAAGGAGGAGGCACAGGAAGGGAGCCTCCCTAGTTTTCTGGAGAACAAAAGAAAAGGAAGGGAGAAATATTTTCAGTCTTGCAAGACCAGTTAATGTAATCTTACAATAAAGATAGAACTGGTACTCTTTGTTGTGCCTCTCGTCTGTATTACCTTGAAGGCCATTGTTCTTCAATATTTTCAGTAATGACTTGAGTGAAGAAGGAGGGAGAAATCATATCTGTAGATGATCAGTTGCTTTTGGATGTGGACCAAAGTACACATCAGTTGTTTTTTTCCAAGTTTATTGATTGAGGTGCCACAAGGTTTAGAACCTGAATGACTTCAATGAGGTGGCAGAAAGAATAGTTGCCAAGTCTGCAGATAATACAACATTGGGTAAGATAGCTAATTGTCTAAAAGATAAGAATAACATTTAATTGGACTGAGAAAACAGAATGAAATTTAACAGAGGCAAGTGTAAAGACAAAACAGAATGAGGAAAGAGGAATCAAATGCACAAGTATTGGATGGAGATACCTCACCTGATAATGGTTATGAAAAAGATTTTGGAATAAAGATTAACTGAAAACTGAATGTGAGCCAAAAATTTCAAGAAATAAATTGTTTATTGGTGTTGAAAATTTGGGTTTTTAATGACTCATCAATGTAAATATTAATCTAATTTATAATTTACATATGTGAATTGTTCTGAACACTATATTTTACATGAGTTTTTTTAAAAAATAGATTAAAAATAGAATTTGAATTAGAATAAGAATTTTTTATTGGCCAAGTGTAATTGGACACACAAGGAATTTGTTTTGGTGCATATGCTCTCAGTGTACATAAAAGAAAAAATACGTTCATCAAGAATCATAAGGTACAACATTTAATGGTAGACATAGGGTACAAATAAGCAATCCGGAAACAATATCAATATAAATAGCCAGAAATAGTATACCAAATACTGCATAGCTATGTATTATCACTGTTTAACACTCTACATTTTGGATATAATGAAATGTAACTATCTACTAACTCTTATTTAATCTGTATATTTTAAAAACCAATACTTATTTGGAATTATTGCAGTACCAAAAGGAAAGTGGGAGGATAGCCAGTTTTAGAACACTTCCCTGCCAGAGGTTACTTAATAATGATTTATGGTTTTGTTGTAGTTTATGACTGTAGTAGTGCAGAGTGAGAATTTGAGGGTGTTTCAGAAGGAGTGTTGCTTTCACTCCCTGTGTGGAAAGTTCATTATGTGTGGATGTGGGCAAACTTTTGTCATAATTGAAATAGGAAGTCTAGATTTTCAGAGGGATCTTGCTGTATTCATATTTATCAAAATAAACACATGCATTTTTTGCAATATGATTTAGTGGATTAAGGATTACAGAGTGTCTTACATGGAACTTTGTCCTCAAAGGAAAAAAGGTCATATAGAAAGACTGTCCAAGTTATGATTTGATGGTTTGAAAGTGTAGTGTGGAAAAAGCTCAAAATAGTGGGAATAATTCTATCATTCACTACAAACAGTCTTTTAGTCTGATAACTAAACTGTAAAATTCTTGCACAAGTGCACTTTTGTTTTCTTGAAAGGTCATCCGGTTCCATGATAATTCCTCAATTCATATTTTCTTTCATTTAGATTATTATGATTCATTAAAATTACTCATAGAGGGAGGAAACAGTAAATATCTTGGGAACTTCTAATACTGAAATTGCTAAAACTAAGGTGGCATGAGCCTGATTAAAAATGTAAATAAAAATCTCTGATAGCTCCTTTAAGAACAGGATACTAGTTGAATAAGAGAGTACATGTGGGAAAAATCTGTTGGGTCCTACATTGGGCGGCATCCATCTGTGCTGAAGCACACTTGTAAAATTTGAAAAGCAAGGACCTAAGGCAGGCTGCTTAGCTTCAATTCTTGATAGATTTCATGTACTAATTAGCTAATAAAATGAATCAAAGAACATTTAATGTTCATTAAAATTTAATGAATTTTCTTCACTTTCTGATCACCGTTGTGTATGTTCTTCTTTCAGGCATCAAGACTGACAACAATGAATCTGGTGTGAAGACCTTTTGATTAAGCAATTTTATATAGATTGTTGGCTCTGAGCCTTATTTTGTGGCTAGTATAATTGGTGCATATAATTAAAATGAATCCTGGATTTGGACAACTACCCCCAGTATTGGGGAGGACTTTGCTGGTTCTGACAGTGATTACTTCAGCTAAGTGCCATTGGCCCAGTGAAACCTCAGAAGTTGTACGGGACTGGGAACATCAGTTAGAAGCCTCCATGCATTTGGTGCTTTCGGACCTCCGTGAGAGTGCACCAGCAGTAGTGGGAATTCCAGACAGTTCTGCTGTGGTAGGTCGCACCTTCAGAGTCACCATCCCTACAGAACTTATAGCTTCAAATGGAGAGATTATCCAGGTGAGAATTTAAATTGATATTTTATTTTATTTTATTTTATTTATTTATAACCCTTATGTAGTCTCCTATCTCACACAAGTGACTCTGGATAAAAACATGCAAACTGACCAAAAGATATGCCTCGCCCCACTCCCAATAAGAAATTAATAACTATTAACAGAAGCAAAGCTCACTTCACCTCTGATCCAAATATCTACAGAAACACCCAGGTCTTCAATGCTTTATGAAAGGCTAATAGGGTTGGGGTCATCTTAACCACCATCTATGTCTGTGTATTTGTGTAATGGGTAGAAGGAATAACTTTGAGGAGCAGAAGGAACAGCCACAACCATGGCAGCAGTCAGATAAAATATATCTAAGTCTAGGCCAGAACTGTAACCTGAAAAAGGATCTCGGACAGACCCTTCCTAGTTCTCACAAAAATAAAAGGAGGAAGGGGGAAAGTGCACTGAGGCGTGCAAGACTGAAGTCAGCCCTTCAAGGTAGATGAACTTAGGCAACCAAAGTCATGCATGGTAATACTTCCATTTCTTTTCTTCTTTTTTTTTGAATCAAGTTTTATTGATTCCCCCACCCCATCACCCGTATATTTTATGAACAGAGTATTGGCCATATCATATCTTATACAACTTATTGTATCCAAATACATTTTACTTAGTTACAATTTCTACCAAAATCTTCTTTTTCTGTGTTTTTTTATCATATCTTAATATTTCTATGCTTATTTATATAAACAACATCTTCATTAAGCCCTCAAATTCTAATTTCTCTATTTTTACTCATATTTATTCTCTTATTTTTTAAGAATTCATTCTTTATCCTAGTACATTTACACATGTTCGGGGTTGTCCTTCTTCCATTTCATCTTTTTTATTGTACAGCAATTTTTCTTCTCATTCTCTTCCATCTCCCTCCCTTCTTTTATCCTTCCTACTTTCTTCTTTCCTCCTCTCCTACTCCTTTACTACTTCCCCTTCCTTCTTCCCCTCCTCCTCTCTTTCTCCCTATCTAACCTTCTCTCCTACTCTTATTTCCCCTCCCTCCCTTCCTCCCCTCTTCCCTTCCTTCTATCCCTCTATTCCTTCTTTCATCTCTCTTTATTGCTGTATTCATTTTCCATTTACTATTTTCCACTATGGTGTCCAGGCAACCCTGACTTTTCCTCCATTTATTAAATACATTTCTCAAAATTCCCCTCATCTTTTTAATTATTAACAATGTTTTTCAACTTATTCCTTTTACCTTAAAGCCTTTGCTAAGTTAGCTTCCAACCCTTAGTCTATTTTATCTTTAACAATATATTTCTTCTATTTTACTTTTTACTTATATTTCATTTCATTCTTACTTACATCATTTACTAACGCTTTAATTTTGTTAAATTTTACATTTCAATTTTTCATCGTACTTTCAATTAATTCCTTTGTTGTTCTCCATCTTTAAGACATACTTCTTTACCATCCAAGACCATTTTTCTCTCCAATCTATACATCTTCAAACAGCAAAACATATAACCCATTCTGTCTTTCACATTGCGTCTACTGATCTATTTTACATTAAACCGCATATTTCTTCTTTTTTGCTTCTTACCCACATTTCATTTCATCCTTACTTATATCCCTTTTACAATAATCTATATATTTCTTCTAAATTACTTTTTACATACAATTTCTACTACTAATATTCTTCTCTTAAATCAGCATACTAATATTTTAATTTCCTTTCTGCTCTCCCCTTAACCATTTTCTTTTAATCTCTCCACAATTCCCTTTCTTGATATTTTCCTCCCTTTCTTGCATTCTCTTATCTTCTTCTTCTTCTTTTTCTTTTTCTTATATCTCCCTTTCTGCCCCCTTACTCTAATTTTTACTCTTTTAATTTTCCCTCTCAATATTTCCCCATTTCCTTCTCTCCTCTTCTTTTTTGAGAGATATTCCCCCTTATCCATTTTTATTCTATCACTGTCAATCCCAGCTTAATCATCTATATCTTCATTTTCAATTATTTCCTTTTCAATATTGTCTTCTTGCTTCTCTTGCTTCTCATTCATATTTTCTCTTTCCTTTTTTTGCATTCTAACCAACCCTCCGCTTCTTCATTTCTATATTTAAACACTTCTCATATCTTTTGAAGTTCTTTCTTAGTTCCTCATACTCATCCTCCCAATTCTCCATGTTATCAATTTAAAGGGCAAAGATTTTTAAACTTTTAAACTTATTATTTTCGTTTGCATATAGTTCAAATTCAAGTCCTTATAATATCTTTTTTCTTTCCAAATAGTGTCCAATTCAAATATTCTTTTGAACCATTCCAGTTCCAGTCTTTGTTCTTTCCACTTCTTTTGAAATTGTGCTCCAGTTGTTTAAATAAACACTCCTCCAGTATTTTCTCACGATGGTCTACATAAACTTCTTTTCACCAGTAGATGTCTCTCTCCAATTCACAAATTCCCGACAACAAAGTATCCATTGTAAATCCACAAAAATAATTACTTCCTCTTCTCCAAATTAAATCCTTTTGTTGTTTAAAGAATACTACTCTGTTTTCTTTTTCTTATCTTATTTTTAATTTCTTCCAAATCCAGTTTTAAATCCAGGTGGAAGGTTCTTTTTAGGGGTTTAGTTTTAAAGTTCATCTTTTTTCCCCCCTCCACTTGAATTCCCAAGGGCCAATTAGCTACTAATTACTCGTTGGGACTTCTTTCCAGCTTTAAAAAAAAATTCTTCTTATCTGTGAGTTGGCCAATCACTCATCCAGTAACAATACTCTGTTCAATCTCCGCTCCTGCTCAAATCTTAGTCCGGTTGCCCCAGCTTGTAGCGGTCGTAATGGCCGCCTCCCCCACTGCCAGGTCAAAGAGTTACTCAGACCTTCCAAGGAACTTGCCTGTTCCTCTTGGTCTCCTGACGTGGCTTTTTCACTCCCCCCGCCTCTCCAAGACAGTTCTGGTCTGAAGACCCCTCTTGACAGCGGTTTGTTTGGCTGGGTTTTGGCGAAGCTTGTCAGAGCTTCGCTATTTCCCAGCCAGTATCACCGCGATACTTCCAGTTTCCTAATACTTCCATTTCTATAAGGATATAATAACCATGGTGAGCCATGGTGGCACAGTGGTTAGAATGCTGTACTGCAGGCTACTTCTGCTAACTGCTGGTTGCCTGCAATTTGGCAGTTCAAATCTCACCAGGCTCAAGTTTGACTCAGCCTTCCAACCTTTCGAGGTTGGTAAAATGAGGACCCAGGTTGTTGGGGGCAATATGCTGACTCTGTAAACCACTTAGAGAGGGCTGTAAAGCACTGTGAAGCAGTATATATGTTTAAGTGCTATTAGTGCTATAACAGAATCTTGCAAGTCAGAATGCGCCTCTCTTCCTAAAGATTACTTCTTCTGTTTCGGGGAGATGCTTTGCCTCATGGCAGATGCTGCCACTGAGAAGGCATAATTCTGGGATCCAACATGTTGACATTGTTTAAGAGTAGAGACCTGGTGCATAGATCTGGTAAGATGGGCAGAAGCAGTAAGAGAAAGATGGTCCTGCAAGTAGTCTGGGCCCAGGCCATAGAAGCTTTATAGGTAATAACCAGCACCTATTGAACTGTACCCAGAAGCCTACAAAGAGCCAGTGTAGCTCATGAAG
Organism: Ptyas mucosa; assembly: GCA_012654045.1. Taxonomy (NCBI): domain Eukaryota; kingdom Metazoa; phylum Chordata; class Lepidosauria; order Squamata; family Colubridae; genus Ptyas; species Ptyas mucosa. Next base: position 35,031,436 of record WNWU01000012.1, read on the forward strand.
CAGCAGTGTTACATGGATGTAATGAGAAATACCAAAAACTGCCTGCACTGCTATATTCTGGACCATCTGCAGCTTCCAAGTGCAGTCCCATGCAGAACACATTACAATAATTTAATTAGGGGATGGGTAAGGCATGAGTCACTAGAGCAAGGCCTCCTGGTTCAGGCATGGGCACAGTTAAGTGTACAAGAGAAACCTGTGCAATTGCGCCTCCCTTACCCTCCCCCTCACCACGGCTACCACTTGCTCATTGAGCAGGGACTGAGAGGACCCCCAAATTGCACACCAATTTCTGACTAGGAAAATGAACTCCCATCAGAGTTAAAGGGGTAAAATCCCCTGAACTAGGGGCTTTAAAACTCCATTTTGCCAGGGTTGAGCCAAAGCTTTTTCTCCCCCATCACAGCCTCCAGACACTGGGAAAGCCCCTTGACATCATCACTCGGTCAGTCCAAGGAGGAGATGTGCAACTGGATATCATCAGCATACTGATGATTCCACATCACATACCTACAGATGACCCACACTCAGCAGTACATGAAACTTAAAAGTTTACAAACCCTTTCTAATTTTAAATATTTCTGCAGAAACATGATCTATAATGTGGTCTATTCTCATTAGGATCTAGTCTTAAAACTAGATTAGGAGAACCCAATTAAACAAATGAGTAAAAAACATTATACATTCATTAAGTTATTGAGGAAAATGATCTAAAGTTACATACTTGTGCATGGCAAAAGTGAGGCAGCTTTTCAGGCCTAACTGTATTGTATAATTCTCCAATGAGAGAAGTTGCTGTGATGGTGATGATTGAGTTTTCTCCTAGTGGGAAAAATGCTGGCATAACTGACCTTCCTGTGTTTCTTTTATTTTCTTTCTGGACTGTCAGACAAAAAGTTAATTTGCACCCATAACTGAAAGGTCACCTTTATAGAAAGATAAACTTGGAATCATTTATGAGATACAAATGGCTTCCCAGACCATAAATAACTAAAGTAGTTCCCACTCTGACATTTCATCTCTTTCTTGCCCTTTCTCCTCTTTCCTTGTGTCTCCCCCCGCCCCCGCCCCCACCCCCACCCCCAACAAAGAGCTACTCATTATTCTGGCAATAAAAAGTAAAAGTCCTTTTTAGAGCGACTGCTTGCATTACAATTGTGAGGCTTATACACAAAACGTGAATTTGTCAACTTGAAAGTTTATTAAAAATATAAAACACATCTGACTACACAATTACTACACTGAGAAAATTCAGAAGTGATGGTTATTTTATTGTATTGTATAAATGCTTCTAAAAATTCAAAACTGATGGTTATTTTATTGTATTGAATAAATGCTTCTTGCCATTCTAGTCAACTGTCTTATTATGCCTCAACAAAAACTCTTAGCAAGAGATTTCACTCACTCAATTTTCATTATTTTGTATCTCAAAATACAATCTGAAATACAGCTACTGGAACTTCATTTTCAATTTGTGTGTGGAAGTTGTTTCATTGTCCTTTTATTTGGCCAGCAGTTTTGATGTTATATATGTTGGTGGCAGCAAAAATACTTTATGCACAACAGTGGAAGGACACTTCGATCCCCACAATGGACGAATGGCTGCAAAAGCTGATGGAGATAGCAGAGATGACTAAATTGACTTTGATTAAAGAAAAGAACACAATTTTGTTTTCCTTGGAAACCTCTTTTCGACTTTGTGCTTTGTGCTTGTTTTAAAAATGAAACTTTGATTTTGGGTTTTGCTGATTAGATAATTTGTTTTCGAAATGGCTAATATATATTATCATATAAAAGTAAAAGATTTAGGTTTTACCTTATTCTACTGCACCAAAAGGAGTCAGAAGTCAATGCTTTTTCTTTTTCCCCTTTCCCCTTCACTTTTCTCTCTTCCCCCTTTCCTCCATTATTTTCCCATTATTTACATTTTTCTTTGTATTTCTGTACTTTACATTTTGATCAACTAATAAAAATATTTATTTGGCCAGCAATATCCAGGCTGTTCATAGAAAAGCCAGTGGGTGTTATTTTACAGCTTAAGGCTTTTAGTTGCAGATACTACTAAAAATTGCCATTAGCAGGCAAGAATATGCTTGCAACTTAAGTGATTTCCAAAATGTAAAGAAATGGTTTTCCTCTTTCCTTTTTAAGCTATTTACATTTATGCTCAAGAATCTCAGTTTTTGGATGGAATGAATTACAGGCAAGAGGGAGAGGTATTAATTTTGAATAACTTCAGAGGCTTCATTGTAGAATTGACTGAATTTCAGTGTAAGATGAGAGCATCTTATAAAAAAAGATAATCAACTTCACATATCATCCTGATTTCTAGTAACCCACTTCTCAAAAGGAATAAAATCTCTTATTCAAATTTACTATCTTACATTTTATTCAGCTTGCCTTATGCAGCAGTCATGGAATTTTAAAACAGGAAGGCCCTGAGATCAAACATTTAGGATCCATAAACATGCATAATAGATACTTACGAAGTGACAGATCTGCTTTGATGAAATGATTCAGGCCATGAAGGCATCCTGATTCACTTCAGTGAAATAATGTGACCTTGTGATTTTAGATACTCATTTAGCATATTTGTATGGCTGCCCATTTCACAAGAAATTACTCTGGGGAGCATACAACATTTAATTTAAAAACAAAGTGATTCTCCTTGAAGTAGCTAGTGTAAGGAGCAACGACACTTCCCAGTTTTCTCCCTTGGTGTTCCCTGAAAAGCATCTGCCCAGCCTTAAGAGGCTTGGCAGGAAAAAGCTCAGTCATCTTCTGTATCATGAGTTCTGTAGCTTTGCTTCATTGTGCCAAAGTTTCAAACAAAATAAAGTTCTTGTTCAAAGCTTTGTACAACAGTACAGCATAATAGAGGCAAGGTGAAAGAATACATTTATTACACATCAAATATTGCATAAAATTGAATTCCTTTTTAATACTAAAAGGAACAAAATTGTCTTTTGAAGCAGACTTTACTTCTAAGTTCCAAGGACTAACCTTTCCATTTTCTTTAGTTAATTGATTAGTCTAATTTTTGGCATCCATATGAACCCTGGTTGGATTAGCTTTTATCAGCTGCTTTGAACTCCTGAATACACTTAATGTTTTTTAATCTTGTGATATCTTAACATTTTAAAAATTCTTGGATTTATTAATTCCCCTTTGCAAGCAAGAAAATAAAAATTAGCTCAGTAATTTCTGCACTTTAGTTTAAATCCCCTATTTTGAGGATAATTTGTTATTTAATTATGAGGTAGCATCTCTTGAAAAACTTGCAAACCTTTGTGAATTATTTGACATTTTGATCACTTCCAAAATGCAGATGCTATATATGTGTTATTCTTCTATAATTGAATTGGAGAAAGTTCAAGGGGAATCAACTTTGACTGGCACATCTACTTTCTGAGATGAGCCACATTGGCGCAGTGGTTAGAGTGCAGTACTACAGGCTACTTCTGCTGACTGCTGGCTGCCTGCAATTTGGCAGTTCAAATCTCACCAGGCTCAAGGTTGACTCAGCCTTCCATCCTTCCAAGATCGGTAAAATGAGGACCCAGATTGTTGGGGCAAATATGCTGATTCTGTAAACTTCTTAGAGAGGGTTGTAAAGCACTGTGAAGCGGTATATAAGTAAGTGCTATTGCTATTGCTATTCTGTTTATCTCAGAACCATGAAGTGCTGTTTTCCATTTTTCTGTAAAATTGTTTCATTTATCCATAAAGTTGCAGGATACGGTGAGATAGAAGTGAAATGACAAGAGAATTGGAGTCAACTAGTAATAACAGTGAATGTTGATTTTTTTAAAAGGATTCTTTTACTTGTATATACTGAACAATACAAAAATATAAATATCCATTACCATGGGGGTGTTTTTGTTTAAGAGACCATAGAAAATCATTGGAATGTTTGGGAGTTACCTCTAATTGAAAATACTTACTGGAATCCATTCAAAAATCAAAACACTTTTTTAGGCAATAATTACCATCCCAGCAAATGGAACTTAATTTTGCCTAAAATCAACAATCACCCATACCAATGATACGGTAACAGTCTACATTTCTTACCAAAAAGTTATCTTTACAATATCTGCAATTTCATCAACATTATAAATCCAATTTTTCAATTGTGCACTTGTTTTTGTCTGAATAGGATTTGAAGACCAATAATTCCTGCACATATATTATCATGCAGTTGCATTTCCAAGAAAATGTTACACATACCCTTCTTACATAATATGAAGAACTCCCATCTCCTACATCTGTTTCTCTGACATTGAGAAATGCTTATCTCCCACAGTCTACATATCTCACTCTGTAAAAACAAATTCTTATTTTAGTCAAAGGAAGATATACAAGCCTTCTCTCTGAGCAAACCCTGAGGTATAACCCTTGAGCTTGAGTTCAAGATGAAGAGATCTCTTTCAGAGTCAAATCCTATAGTCAGGGTATGCCCTTATTAATTTGCATTATGTCAGTGGAAAGAAAGAAGAAAAATGCAACTTATTTATCTGCTTTAGCAAAATTGCCCCTCTGATCTTTTTACTGCCGGTAGCTGGATAAATAGTACTTTCAATTCTGCATTGTTTTGGCCCCAGGCTCATAAGACCATTGTAAAATGGTTCCTTTTTCCCTGCAAGTAAAGGGCTACATTACTTTTCAGCCAAAAGTGCTGAATAGGAAAACAATTTAACAAATAAACTTACTTCCTAGTCTTTTTATCATAACTCAGTCATTCTGCAAAACAAAATGTAACAAATACCATTATAAACTTCCAGATTAAGTCTTGAAGCATCAAATAGTGGAATTAGTTTCTAATAAACAAAAAAGCCATTAAGGTTGGTAGTAGTGACTATATACTAGAACAGTATTTTAAAAATTATGCGTAAGAGGCTTTTCAAGTTTTTTGTGTGTATTGTACTAAAAACAACCCTTGGTGTGATTACTGTGTTCCTATAAGACAGGATAAGTAGGCTAGATGAATCTGGATATGTGTTGGATATAGATTAATTGTGTGATTCTATGTGCTGTAATGAACTGGAAGAGTAAATATTTTATTTCCTTTATTTTTTGCTTCTTATTCTGTCTGTTTCAGCCTTCCCATGGTTTAAAGTTGTTTACCATACATATAGTAAGTGCACAGATATCATTTTGATTTGTCCAAGGTGAAACCAGATTCTATCCATTGAATAAGCTCGTTCACCAAATGACTATATAAATGATGGTTTTTGGACTAATGAACCATTTCACGATAAATCTGAACGTTGCTTCTTAGTGAGCTCAAACAGCTCACTAAGCTTTTTTTTAGACTGATAACAATCATAATTCACTGGGAACATGTTTTAACAGGTTTACTCTTAAAAAGATTTCATCTTGTAAATAAAATCTGAGGAGTTTCCTTAAAATAAGTCAGACAAGGTTGTTATCAGTTCAGCCTGTCCCAAATAATACAATAATACAATATCTATGCCAAGAGGGGGCATTCTTCTAGAGCATTGGCATGTGCCCAATAATTACTATTTATGTTTTTTCTTCTGGCCTTTTGTGGTGAAAATTGACATACTGAATAGACTTTTAACTGAGCATGAACTCAAAAGTAAGGAATAAGTAATACAAGAAGCATTTATCTGAAATATTGGTGCTAGTAAAGTGATTATAGTTCAGGAGAGTGTCTGCTAAATAATGGGATTGGTATTCTACACATCTGAATCTAGATTTCTGGGAGAAGGGCATCTGATCATATCTGCCATATTAAGGAACTCTGAATGGTGTTTCACGTGATCTCTTCTGTGTTTTTTAGCGTAAGGGATTTGATCCTTTTTACTTGTAGTTTCCAGGCTTGAAATGTATGGCTCTTTCTAATTATAAACTGATTTCCCAGGCTAAATAATTCCTTGTCTCAACATTCTTTCAAATAGCTTTGGTAGTCATTAAGAAATAGTATGCATTTATGTATGGTCTGGATAAAGGTCATTGAATCTGCTCCCAGTTCAGACATTAAAGTATCTGCTGACTGTAGGAAATAGTAGCAAGTACAAAGCCTAAAGCATCAATAAGCATCTGGTGCAAATGTTGTCTAAGAGATTGTTTTTTCCTTTTGTCTTTTTGCTATAGAAAGGTCATGGATATTGAAGTGTTCTCTTTCAAAATATGATATCTTGCCCTGAGTTTTTGTCAATAAAATAGGAACAGGCAACAGTCACAGTCCAAGTGCTTATATCACTCACAAGGAATAGACAATTGAATTTGCAGCATTTCCTTATGAAAGAAGCACTTCATTCAATAGTCAGTGTTTTGCTGTGAGTGAAATTACTGGCATGCTCTGCAATAGAAGAGGGGAAATCTTTGAATAGTTGCTTTATAATAAACATGGGCACATCTGGAAATGAAGGCGGTATAGTGGGAGTGATAGAATGAAATTAGCTGGAACATCTGTTTATATCTTTGTGAGCTGAACAATGCTGTCTCACAGAGACTTTGTTATGGACAGGAACAATGAATGTTTTCTCAGTATAAATAATTTCTATATATTTCTTTGTTACCTAAGTTTGACCAAAAATTTAATATGTATGGTAGAAATTTTGTTCCATATTTTCATTCTCAGAAAATTCTAGCTTCATTATACTGAATACATTGAATGTATTTATTTGAAACAAAATAATCATACTACTATAAAGATAATTCTTGGAATTGGTGTAATACTATATTGTGTCAACAGGCAAGCTTGCTCAATCTTTTTTTTAATATAATTATAATGCACTTAATAATATATGCTACATAAATACCAATTAAGTTGTGAATATCTTAACTCCCTCTAGTGGTTAAATAGATGTTTCTATTCCTAGAAATCATACCTAACATTTATCTGCTTAACATTTTCAGCATCTATACAAACTTTTTAGCATCTCTGCATATATGTTATTTTCTATTATGATTATATTAAATCTCAAATTTCTGGCCTTTTTAATTTGGTTCCATTAAAGTCCGTAATCAATCCCTACTCTGATAAATGGTTTAAAATAGCTTTGAAATGCATTGGCTTTAGGTCTGGATATGGTCAGGAATTTTCTCCTTCAAATACAATTAATGTAATTCATTGTTAGTAAATATGGTAGTGACAGTAATTGTTATTAATGGTTTATTTGAAATAATAACATAATGATGGTGGTGGAAAATAACTTTCTCAATTAATATTAAATGTTCCATATTCTGTACTAATTAATAGTAATCCATACTCTAAATTATTCTGAATTACCATACATCTTTCACTTTTTTGTGAGTGTTGTATTTAGCTGTTGAAGACTTTATGGACTTTTGATCTCACCCAGCCAAATAGGTGTAATGCTTCATAGGACATAATTGTTATGTCAGTGATTGCGCAGTGGTTAGAATGCAAAATTGCAGACAGTTTGGCAGTTCGAATCTCACCGGCTCAAGGTTGATCAGCCTTCCATCCTTCTGAGATCGATAAAATGAGGATCCAGATTGTTGGGGACAATATGCTGACTCTATAACCGCTTAGAGAGGGCTGTAAACAACTGTAAAGCGGTATATAAGTCTAAGTGCTATTGCTGCAGGAGTTTTACACTTCTCATCCTTGATTTTACCAAACCAAAATGGCTTCCGATTTCAAGAGTTCTATCGGTATTACAGCCAATATTGTTGGATTCCGTTGCCTGTGCTGCTTTGCTGTTGGAAAACCAGGGGGTAAACATATTTTGTGCTCAGAGGGCTCAGCCAGAAAGCTTGTTCTGTAACATTGGAAAATAATCCATTAACCTAAAAGGTTACCTTTTTTTAACTTAAACACACATAAAGCTCTAGAATATAACAAAAATATTAAGATTTGTGGAGCCTTAAATGCTAATATTTATTATGGCAAAGTTTTGTGCATTGCAATCTACAAAAGCTTATGCAGTAATAAAATTTCTAGTTCTTAAAGTGTCACAAGTTCTTTATTTTTACTGGAATAAACTAAGACATAATCCTTGCAGAATATGACAGCATTTACTACCAAAATCTGAAGTGGCATTCCTGGATATGTAAGGATTTGGGTGTTCATGGGCCTTAATCAGTGACTGATATTTTCAGTGGATTGTGGGTAGTTTTATAAAATAATTGCAACGGCACCTGACATTTTAATTACAGGCAGTCCTCAACTTACAACAGTTCATTTAGTGACTGTTGAAAGTTACAATGGTAATGAAAAAAGTGACTTATGACCACTTCCCACTCTTATGACCATTGCAGCATCCCCATGGTCACGTGATTTACATTCAGATGCTTGACGACTGACTCACATTTATGACGGTTGCAGTGTCACAGACTCATGTGATCCCTTTTTGCAACCTTCTGATGAGCAAAGTCAATGGGGAAGCCAGATTCACTTAACAACTGCGTTACTAATTTAACAACTGCAGTGATTGACTTAACAAATGTGGCAAGAACAGTCATAAAATGCGGCAAAACTCAACAATTTCTCACTTAGCAATATAAATTTAGGCTCAATTCTAGTCATAAATTGAGGATTACTGTATTTATACACATTTATTTATTATCATTTATAAGTTGCTCAACTCCCAAAATAATCTTTGTGTAAATGTACTCCATAGATTTTAAGGAAGCTGACCAGAGCTAAAGATATTCTTTTAAACCAAATGATGATAGAGGCAGGTGCTTTGCAGGATGGTAGTTTTTCACTTAATTTTTTTTTTATAAATTCTAAAATTAAAAGAGTTTTTTTAATGGGATCATAGAAACCTGAGGTTCAGGGTGCCATAAGAAATGTTCAGAAATACCAGATTCCTGCTGTCTCAATTACATTGGTGATATATTAAAATCTAAGAAGTCAGTGAAGCAGCACAAATTGCACTGCGTGCTCACCACATTCAAACATGAGCGTAAACTGTAGCTTATTAATAAATGAAACAAACAAAATGTTAAAAAGTTATATTTATGTACTTACTTATGAAGCACATCTAAATTATATTAAAAGTAACCAAAATATCTTTACATCCCCCAAGGCATGTCACCCCTAATGTTTGGAAATTGAAAGTAACTGTCAAACTAGTTACTAAGTCTGCATTACTATTAATCTTCTCATCGTTCCTCTCACCCATCTCCTCCCACTTATAACTGTATGACTATAAGCTTGTTGCTAGTATCATTAAGATTTATATTGATTTTTTCCCTATGACTATCATTAAGTGTTGTACCTTATGATTCTTGACAAATGTATCTTTTCTTTCATGTACTCCGAGACCGTATTTACCAAGACAAATTCCTTATGTGTCCAAACACACTTGGCCAATAAAGAATTCTATTCTATTCTAAAAAAAAAAAGTTGAAAAATTTGACACACCCTAACACAGGCCTAAATAGCAGAGAACTTGTCTTGTAATTCTTTAAAGTACTAGAGCACAAGAAAGACTATTGGGAAATTTTGTTTTGTTTCCTTGTTCTTTTTGATCTCTAAATTGATTAATCTTCATTTTGAATTCTTTGAAACAAGATTACATTCATAACCCATAATCAAGGTTGATTTAAGGTTGACCCAAGTTTTTTCCTTCCAGCTCAGGATTGACTCAGCCTTCCATCCTTCTGAGGTTGGTAAAATGAGGACCCAGATTTTTGGGACCAATATGCTGACTCGGTAAACTGCTTAGAGAAGTCTGTAAAGTGCTATGAAGCGGTATATAAGTCTGAGTGCTATTGCTATTGGTATTTTTAATAAACATACCATGATTATGGCACAGAAGGGGTAATACATTCAAACTCTTTTCTTCTGGCTCAATAGGAATACTAAGTTTTCATTCTTGCCCTGTTCAAAGTGAAATTCTTGTCAGCAGTTTCTCAGGAATTTCTTAATGTTATGAGACAAAAGTAGAAAATATTTTAGATAGAAAAAAAATGTATTTTGGCATTAACTTTGGTCACAATTACTTTCTACTTTAGTCCTTAATTCTGTGCAGTTTTTCTCTATATTCTTAAAACATAACTATTTGCTTAGAACTCAATATAGAGTTTAAAAGAAAAAGTGAAAAGGGTTACCTTTGAACGGAATAGGGATTATATTAAGAACATCAAAAAAGTGCCTGTGTTTTCCAGCATCTTATTCAATGTGTATTGGGACAATTCTAATATTACTTAGTGAAATGTTTTGGGCTCTTGTTTCTTTTTTTGTACAACCCTGATGTTAAACTCTTTTGTCTGGAAGGTTTTTGCCTATGAAAGTAATTAATTGATGCAGTATCCTTATAATTATGCTGCTGTTACATACATTTGCAGAGGTAACTGCCAACCATAGATCAATAACTCTAACCCATTTGGTGAGAGAAAATGTTAGACAGCCAAAATAAATAGACACAATTAATTGGTGCCCAAGACTCATTGGCAGGCAAGATGTTTTGGTGAGCAAAAAAAATGTAATTGTAGTAATTGATTACTAAGTAATTAGTAATCATAATTCATAAGCCAAAACTGATTTTATTTTTATCAAGAAGACCCAAGAATATTTCTAAGAAAATTTGGGAATCCAAGTATACAAGGGCTCTTAGCATACAAGAATACAAGGACTCTTAACATACCACAGGAAATTTTAGAAACGGTTATTTTTTATTAAAATAGGTGTTACAAATTGCTATCTGGAAGAGTGGCCAAATTCCTGCATCTGCCATATTCATTTTTTTCTTACTTTGAATCTATAAGCATATATAAATGGTATGCATTTAAATTTGCAGAAAGATTTAGGGATTAATTGAAACATACAATTTGATCAGGAGTGCTTACATGTTTGTATGTAGCTATGTTTACAGATACCTGTAAATTTGCTTTACGAAATACTGAGTGCTTCAGTCTTCATATGTGAACAGTTGTAGATTTAATGTGCTTTCATGCACTAAATGCTTGACTTCTAAAACCATTGCATGTAGTGGATGTCTTGAAAAGACTGTTGTGTACTGAATCTGTCTATATATAAATTGGAATAAATTGCAAGAATTTAAAGAATAAATGCAGAGTTGATTGTATTTTCTAAGATTAGAAGTAAAATAGAAATCTAGCTTGCATAAAAGAACAGAGATATGCTTGGGATAAAGTTGATTCTTGGTTGCATTTGTTCAATAATGGTCACTGCTTTTTGGGGTGCTGCATGACTCAGTACTCTCTCTGCTCCTTTTTAACGTCTGCTGAGTTAAACTATGGGTGAGATCATCCAACACTATGGGATGAGGTATCACCAATATGCCAATGGTACTAAACTTTACATCTCCATTCCTGGTGATCCAAGTGATGCTGCAGCTGCCCTCTTGCAATACCTGGAAACTGTGGGTGTCTGGATTGGGAGGCAACAGGCTGAACCCTGGTAAAATGGAGTGATTGTAGGTTCAGGGGGCCTCTGGATCTGGGTCTTGATCATCTTTAGTACTGAATGGGGTTGCACTACCACAGACATGTCACGTGTGCAATCTGGGAATTCTCCTAGACTCATTACTCTTGCTTGAAGAGATGATGGCAGTTGTGGCTTGTGCATTTTGTGCCGGTTGTGTTCTTTGCTGAATTGTGAGGCCCTGGATGCAGCCACTCATACCTTGGTCATCTCTAAATTGAATTATTGTAACACACTCTACATGAAGCTACCCTTGAACAGTATTTGGAAGCTAAAACAGGAACAAAATGCAGCAGGGTCTAGGTGAAGAGCCTTTTCTGCTTTTAGTCCTCTCCCTTAGGAACATTCTGCCATCGGAGGTGAGGTCCTCACTCACATTCCTGGCCTTCAAGAAGAACTTTAAAAACCTGACTCGGCTGGCTGGCCAGCCTGGAGTCTATTTAGGGGTGTTGTATGCTGGTGGTGGCTGATGGGATAGACAAAAAATCCCATACCCATGTCACTTGTCATCTTGTTTTTTTTAGTCTTTATTTAATCTTTCTTAATTTGTAATTGTTTTTATATTATATTTTTATTATGCTGTAAGGTGCCCAGAGTTGTTGAAACAGTGTGATGGGTGGCATATTGATTTAGAAAATAAATAAATTTAATAAATAAATGAAATACTGACCAAAATGTGCCAGAAATAATACTGTCCTTCTTGTTAACAGGGAATGCTGCATGGAGCACAAATTCACTATGTTTCCCCAAAAATAAGACCCTGTCTTACATTTTTTTGAACCCCAAAATAAGGGCTTGGCCTTATTATCGGGGAGGGTCTTATTATTTTGGGGGTGCAGGAAGCAGCAAGCATGGCCACCTCATGGCTGCTGCTGTGTTGGGCTGCTGTAGCTTTGCAACACAGCCACTCGTCAGCTGTTCACTGGGGCAACCAAAGATGGAAATCTCCCCGGCGTTCTTGGCACTTTCCTGCCTTCCATCCATCCATCCCCCTCACCTGCAAACTCCCGCCCCACTCCCACCTCTCCACTGGGCAACCCCCGCCAGTTCCAGACTCCCAAAGCCTGCGCCTGCCTGGCTCCCTTTTCCACAGCACCCAGCTCTTTATCGAGGGGGGTGGCATGTGAAGCGGGGGAGAAGCAAGACACGTGGAGCGAGATAGGGTTCACTCCTCTTGCTGTCTCTTTTCCTCCCCTTGCCAGGGGCTAGGGAAATGCGAGACGCATGTCTTACCTGCCTTGCCTGCAGGCAAACACATTGTAGGGTAAAATCAAACTTCTTGCGAGTTTAATCAAACTTCTTGAAGGGTGAGACACATGACAGAGCTGCAAGGCAGGCCGCATGTCTCCCCGGCCCTCCCCCTCCCCATCTGCCACCCCCAAATTGCATCCAATTTGGGCAGGGGCAGGAAGCCCCTGCCCCTGCCCAGGAGAAGAAGAGACGGCAAGAGGAGCGAGCCCTGTCTCGCTCCATGCACCTCGCTTCTCCCCCACCCCACCTACCACCACCCTCAATAAAGAGCCGTGGAAAAGGAGCCAGGCAGGCGTGGGCTTTGGGCGTCTGGGGCTTCTGAGAGTCACCCGGTGGTGAGGTGGGAATGGGGTGAGAGTTTGCAAGCGATCGCTTCCCCTTTGCCTTCTCTCCCAAAAGTGCTGGTCACACCCTCTCCATCACTAGGGCTTATTTTCAGGGGAGGGCTTGGCCTTATTTTCGGGACATGTCCTATTTTCAGGGAAACGCGGTAGTTGTGGCTATTATTCTAATTACATTTTCTCTTTGTGACTAAAAAAGCATTACGTGAAAGTTTTGGTTGAACAAAGCCATAATGGGTTTTAGAGATAAATATCTGGTCTGATCTTGTGGAGTGAAGTTTTTTTTTTTTAATTTGATTTATATGCCGCCCTTCTCTGGAGACTCAGAGCGGCTTACAGTGCGTTAAGCAATAGCCTTCATACTTTTGTATATTTATACAAAGTCAGCTTATTGCCCCCACAATCTGGGTCCTCATTTTACCCACCTTAGAAAGGATGGAAGGCTGAGTCAACCTTGAGCCTGGTGGGATTCGAACTTGCAGTAATTGCAAGCAGCAGATGTTAATAGATGTTAATAACAGGGTGCTTTAAACCACTGTACTACAGGCTCTGTATACTCTGTATATATAAGTTGAGGTGTCCATACAAAGAAGTGAAGATTATGAATGAAATGGGGGGGGGGGAACTACGTCAAAGTATGGCTTGGTAACATCTAGGTTATTATGGGTCTATTTGAATGTAAGAATCTATAAGTTGATTATAGTATGAGCTTTGGGAAAAATTACACAGCATTCTTAAGAGAAGTGAATTCCAGGACAAGAAAATTATTCTGGATAAAATTAATTGATGGGTGAGAATGAGACAAGAAAGTAAAGAACAAGAGTTTGAGCCATTTGTAGATCCAAGAATGAAAGAGAATGGTGGTGGTCTGATGAGTTCATTAGATCAGTCATTAAAAACTTTTAATCATTAGGCTGCTCATACATACACATGGAAAGGATATCTATAATAAATCTAGAAGCATAGCTAATATAAATATAATGAAAGGCTGGAAGAATTAGTGAAGTATAAGAAGGTAATTTTTTATAGAATAGATCTTGGGGAAATGGACATAGAAGAACTGTAGGATATAGTTAAAGAAACTATAGAAAGACTGCAGGATCAGAAAGTTTAAATCTTGTATAGTTTAGAAGATAGATTAATCACCCAACAGTGGAAAATAGAAGTAAGGAAGTACAAATTGAAGCTCTTGGCCAGTGTAAAAAACATTATGCTACAGAGTGTCACAAAAATGTGTGCTGATAGAGGAAGTATGAGAAAGGATCCCCGATAGTATAGAAAGCTTCTGGATGACAAAAAAATTTGTATAAGAAAAAGATTGCTATAAAAATAAGCATGAAGGAAAGTTTGCATAATGTAGGTATAGAGAAAAAGAATTACAAAAAAATGTAATCAAAGGAATGAATATGAATTGGTAGAATAAATAAAGGTAGAAAACCACAGAGCAATTTTGATATCAGTAGTTTCAGAAAATTAGAGAAAAGAGCTAAATTAGGACCCTAGCAGAATAAAGGAATTAAAAAGAAAATGATGAAATTCTTTGAGGTGAAAATGAAATGAGGAACTGCTAGAATTGAGGGTTTTGGAGATTTGTATGGAATGTATATTGAAGAGTAGAATTGAAACAAAAATGCTATAAATGTTAACATACCAGTAAAATTATGGTAACGGAAATCTTGAATGCTATGAGAATGTAAAATTGCAAGTGTAGATGATGTATCTGGTGTAAAATATAGGTGTATGTGTTTTTATGTCTTGTTTACTGTGTTTTTGTGTGAAGGCTGCACTTATAACCGACAATTGGAAAATGCTGTTATTGTTCTGTATGCAAAGGAGAAAGGTAGCAAGAGTGAATGCAATTACTACAGGAGGATTAGTTTTTATGTAGGCCTAAAATGTGTTTGGCAGAATCTTATTGAAAGTAGTATAGACATGGTAGAAATCAGAATGATTTGTAGTTGTTAGGGAAATGTGTATGGTAAGAAGATGGTAGAAGAAAGCTGTTTGAGAATGAATGGGTGATCATTGAATAGGAACTGACTATAAAAGTGAGCTGATGCTTGGCTTGGTCATATGGAGAGAATAAATGAAAATACAATTCAACAACTAATATGAAGGAAGAGTGAATGCTCCAGAGGAAGGGAAAACCAAGAAAGATGTGAATGGATGGATGGAATTAAACAACAAAAATCGATGTATAAACAGTGTATAGAAACAAGGGTAGTTTGAAATTTAGAACAAGAGTAAAGAGGTATAGTGAATTATATAGGAGTCAACTATTTGTATATTCTTTTCTTATCCATACCTTTAATTTCTTTTATTTACTATTCTTACTGTTTTTCTGCAGTGCTTATTCCAAAAGGAACTAGCACTATAAGCAGACATCTCTGGAGATTCTCAGTCATTCAGGTCATAGTTGTCTCAAAGGTGCTTTTTCAAAAGGCAACTTGATTGTTTTTTGAGGAAGAAGACATTTCACTTCTCATCCAAGATAAAGCTTCTTGGCTGAGAAGTGAAACTTCTTCCTCAAAAACAGTTGCCTTTTGAAAAAGCACCTTCGAGAGCAATATAAACATGTATATAGTAACTATATTAAACCTGTTTTAAGGTTTACATTACAAATTATTTTGTTTTCCACTGAAAATAGCGGGAAAGATGTGTAAATGAATGGAAGTCAGGCTCCTTAAAAAATTCAGGGGCTAGATATATAAATCCACATGATTTGAAATAAATTCAAGTTATTCTAGTTATTATGATTATGTTTTAAATTCTGATAACTTTTCTTGGCATGATTTATTGAATCACCAACTTTTGTAAAACATCTTAAAATATACTTATTTTTAATTATAACAAATAATTCAAAATTAAAGCAGGCTTTTTTCCATTATAAATATTACCTGAAATGGCAGAGTTCAGACACTTGTTTTGCTAAATTCAATGCTGCTTGTAAGTAGTTCTTAGATTGTTCAGGACTTTGCATTTCAAAGAATATCCTTAGGTGATAACTGATGCTGCAGTGACTATATAATGACATTATTGCTTTTATGTAATACCTTATTAGTTTTGTCATTGTTTAACCCTTTGCGGTCTCTCATATTTGTGGTGACCATTATTATGAAGCCAGCTCTCTGAAGCTCTCCTGTCTCTTGCACCAGCATGTTTGAAATTAGTTGGAAATTTGATAATAGTAAGGCTCCTCTGTTCTTCCAGATTAAATGCACAAACTGCATCAACAGCAAAGCTAGCTTGCAAAATTTACAATAATAGGCTTAACTGTTCTAGCTTTTGTCTAGAAACCTAAGGACCATCATAAACTGATGAACTGTCATGAAAAGGGACTGTTCAATATTAATCCCCATGCTTTGTGCTTCAATATAAAATTTGA
The DNA here is from genome assembly GCA_012654045.1 of Ptyas mucosa. Lineage (NCBI taxonomy): Eukaryota > Metazoa > Chordata > Lepidosauria > Squamata > Colubridae > Ptyas > Ptyas mucosa. The sequence continues at coordinate 35,047,802 of WNWU01000012.1, forward strand.
GAGTCTTAGCTTTTAAAAAAGCAAGTAGCTATTTTCCTTTTCAGAAGATATGCTTGTGATTTAAAATAGCTTACAGGCAAAATGTCATCCTTACAATTATCTCTTCCCTTCCCCTTTTCACATTTTCTGCTAGACTCATGAAGTATTGGGCACTTGCCTATAAAGAGAAACCTGTTAAACACACAGAGGCTTTTCCTAGTGTATCAACAATGCAATGATGGAACTGGTAGGGAACATGTGGGTGAGTCTCACTTTTTCATGGAAACAAAACCTCAATAATGTTCAGTCTGCACCCATACACTAAATAAAGTACTCAGTAATGGTTTGTGATATTACACTTTCAGTATGTTCAACTCAGCTCTTCAGCTGGTAGGACTTGGTGTTTCTATATAATCAATGCCAATCTAAATCATTCAATAGCATTCATTAAACATCAAACATAAACAAGGCTAAACAATCAAATTGACAAAGCAACTTTAAAAGAAGATGAATGTTCTGTTTGCTCAAGCTTTTTAAAGTTTGCTCCTGATGCCAAATCCAGGACAGAACTGGGTACATTTTGGAAGAAAAGGAGTCTTACAAATGCAGTGTAACAGCCTAAAGTTTCCTGATATGGTTACCACATGTCTTTCTGCAATTGGCAGGAAATGTGATCTGTGATGGATGCTGATAGCAACTTTCATGCAAGAGATAGCAGTGCTTCAGATAACTTCTTTGAATTGTGCTCAGAAATGGGAGTAGAATCCTTGTAAAGTCAAAAAGGTGAATACTTCAGCTGTGGCAGTTCATAGATGAAACAACCTTTTATGGGAAGGAAGATGCAGCTCTGATGACTGGTGATTAAGTAAGCCAAAATATTTACCCTGGTTCTCTTCCAGGATGAGCACTGTCAATTTTTTCCTTCAAAATTTTTTTAAAAGCTTCAAAATATCTAAAGACTTAGGAGGGTTCAGAACTTCTAAAGCTGAAGTTTCTTGTTTCACAAAAACAAGCAACTTGCTCATGTTTAGAGTTTATTTTTTTGGATTTTATAATGAGGTTTACAAGTGAACTCTTAACAACAGCAATCTGTTGCTTTCACCACATTGATATCTTCCAGACGTGGATGAGTATGTCTTATATCCTTTCCATCCAACATATTGAGTCGGGTAATAAGAGAGAAGTTTTAGTCTAACAGTATGCATATAGTTTGGGAAAGTTCTACAGTAATGTATTACAGTAATATTTAAGAATCTTAAACACTGCCTAGTTTTGGTGTTCTCCCTTTGTTTAGCTTCTCTTTCTACCTGTTCTTAGCTATCCTAGTCATCATCAACTTTTACGATCACATAGAACTTTCTAATCTTAATATTAGAAAGGCCAACATCAAAGTATAAATACACCCTTCAATTAAATCAGTGTTGGTGAACCTTTTCGCACGGAGTGCCAAAACAGGAGTGTGTGTGTGCGCGCCAGAAACCGGAAGAGCAGCCGCCCAGTGCACATGTACGTGCCAGGAAGATGATCTTTTGGTTTCTGACATGCACATCGCCTAGCTGGTCTTTGCACATGCATGCATGCCAGAAACTGGAAGACCAGGTGGCCTGCACGCATGCGCGTGCTGGAAACCAGAAGAGCAACCGCCCGGCACACGGCTGTTCTTCCAGTTTTTCGCGCTCCCACATATGTGAAGATCAGCTGGCCGGCACACTGGAATCTGGAAGAGCAACGAGCGACAGCTCACATGCCCGGAGAGATGGCTCTGCGTGCCACTTCCGGCACCCGTGGCATAGGTTCGCCATCACGGAATTAGATGGTCAGTTTGCTGTGGAAGTGAAAGTGAAGTTTTAATCTTGGAACTTCTTCTAGATCCTGGTACATGTGATTGGCATATACATACTGTATATCTGGAAATCATCTGGGTTTTTTTCTTCTAAAGATTTAATACATAGATGTCTGTGGACAAGAGGCAAGTGATAAGAAGTTCATTAAATTATTTCCCTTACTAACCTGCATCATGCCATTATGAAGCATGTTTGTTATTTAGCATCATCTGGGTTAAGAACAAAAACCTATTGATTTAGAGCTTATAACTGAAATAGTTATTAACTGTGTATGAGGCATCATAATGCAGACTGACTTCTGAGTCAAAAGTGTCTTTGGCCTCTTTCTTTGCAAAATTTGACCACATTTAAAAATTTTGCAAAATTTTAAAGAATATAAAGAATTTGGAAAATTTTACATCTGAGATTTTACTTTGTTCATAATTCATCTTCTACTCAGAGAAAGGACTGGAAAGCCACATTGCTATTGGCACAGATTATTGCGTATATGCATACTTGATAGCTCACATTCTTAGGTTAAGGCTGTACTATGCAAATCATCTTGAAAAGAACACCATGATACACAATATGCTTGACTTTTGGTATGCCTTGTGGAGCTCTGTCACTGGTATCAGATGCAGGAGTAATGATTAATTTCTGCCTTAAATCCTTAGAGAAATGTGCATATCTAAGTTAATTTGCATAGCATAATAGAGGGGAGCTTGTTATATGGCAAGTTTACAGTTCCAGTACTTGAAATCTAGGTTTGCTAAAAATATATTTCTTACATATTACCCTCTCATGGTAGTGGGGGCTGTGTGTTGAAAATAGGCATTTAGGTAAGTAGCAGGCAAAGAAGGTTTCTATAGTAAGGCCTAATGGAATGGAATGCCTACAGTGCCATGGTACAGTAGTATGTAAGGAATGTAGAGTAGTGGTAAAAAGAAACGAAGGAGAAGAATTTGACTCCAGAAACCTTGTCACTTTTATTGTAGTTAAAATGATTTGGCTCTGTGTCTTCTAATTTTTCCTAAATTGCAGGTAGTACCAATTAGGGGCCTGAGTGGCGCAGTAGACTAAGGCACTGATTAACATTCAGCTGCCTGCAATTACTGCAAGTTCTAATCTCACCAGGCTCAAGGTTGACTCAGCCTTCCATCCTTTCTAAGGTAGGTTAAATGAGGACCCAGTTTGTGAGGGCAATAAGCTGACTTTGTATAAATATACAAAAGTGTGAGGGCTATTGCTTAATGCATTGTAAGCCGCCCTGAGTCTCCGGAGAAGGGCGGCATATAAATAAATAAATTAATTAAATAATAATAATAATAATTATTATTATTATTATTATTTGCCTCATAAATAAAAGCAGGTTTAAATATTTTGTCGTTTCAATCATCAGTACTGGCACAGAAAGAAAAATCATAGATCAGGAAGTGTGCATTCTGAAGATGATCTTTGATTAGTGAATCATGGTTTACAGCCAGCCAGTACCTGTATGCCTCATTCATAAATTGCTGAAACAAAACATAAGGGAAGATAAGGATACATCATCCTTTCTACACTAATTGGAACAGTAAATTTGTAGTACAATACAGATACTCATCGATTTTGAGCCCAAAATTTCTGTTGCTAATCAGAACACTGGTTAAAGTGAATTTTGCCCCATTTTACGACCTTTCTTGCCACAGAACCACTGCAGTTGTTAAGTTAGTAACATGGTTGTTAAGTGAATCTGGCTTCCCCATTGACTGCCTGCAAAAGATGATCACATGACTTTGGGACATTGCAACTGTCATAAATATGAGCCAGGTGCCAAGCACCTGAATTTTGATCGTATGACCATAGGAATGCTGCAACAGTCATATGTGTAAAAAACAATTGTAAGTCACTTTTTTCAGTGCTCTTGTAACTTCAAACGGTCACTAAATGAATAGTTGTGTATGATTGACTTTTCCTGATCCTGTTGAGATCTATAATACATAATACAAACTGATCCCCAACTTTCTACATTCTTTTTACAATTCTTGAAGAGAGGGGTTAGTGTTGCATTTTTTCTGGGGCAGAAGCTATTTTTGGAAACTAGCATCACATTTGCTTTAATGTCTACAGTATGATCTTAAACAAGCTGCTATCTTTTTGATGAAAGCTTTATACAGTATACAAATAGTATCCCTGAACTTCATTATTAGGGCTATTGTAAAGATTTTTGGAATAATATTATGAAGTTTTTTTAAAACTTTAAAGTGCTGTAAAAGTGCTATATCTATGTCTGTCTGTGCCTCAGCAGCAAATGCTTAGTGTCTTAGGAAATATAATATTACACAATTTTTCATGTAGGGAATATCTTCTCAAATTCTGTAGTATTTTTAAGTTGGCAGAATACATATTCACACTTCACCTCTCTCTTTCCCAAACTGCTGCAGAGTTTTAACTACTTTACTGAGCAACAAAGAAAAGGACATGGTTGAAGTATTTCTGTGATTTTACACACACACATACACACAATATCAGTATTTGGGATAAACTATTTTGGATAAGTATGTTTTTAAAAATATTGTTTTCAAATCAAGATTTTTATATAGAATTTAAGATACTTTTTAAAAAAAATTGGAACAGCTTCCACGCACTGAACTCTGGAAGGTAATATCTACCTGGCCCATGAACTTACAATGACTTTTCAGGAATATTCGGAAAGGCAGATTGTAACAGTGGAATGTGATGGGAAGTCAGAAAAATAGCAGTGTACAAACAGACCTCTATTGGAATTCAGACATTTTTTTAAAAAGTTATTAAACACTTTCCTGAAAAATTTATCTCTCTAACAGAAGAATATTTTAGAGAACACAAATCTATTAAAATGTATATTTAAAAAGAATGCAGTACTGTTATTTAAGGGCCAGTTATTGATGTATCTGAGAACTGAGGATTGCTGAGATATCTGACTTCAGATGTGAAGAATTATAAAAGCCAATCTTCATAGTATTTCTTATTGAAAGAATCTAAACTCCAGGATGTGCTGGCATGTACTCCCCAGGGTTGTCCATTGAACCCAGATGGCTCATCTTTTATTTCTATCTCATGAGTTACCTCTGACCACTCAGCAATGTTTTTAATTCTCTAATTAGACATCTTTTATTTTGCTTGCTAAGCTGCATGGGCAATTACTTTGTTGGAGAAAAAAAAACTGTACTACCTGGTAGCTAGTATGCCTTGCTTCTGGAAAATTCGAGATTGTTATTTCAGACTCAGCCTTTGAACATAGACTTGGAAATGAATCCGGCATTAAAGTTTGTTTGCAAATAAGCATACATACTGTAATATTGTAATCTTACCTTTCAAATAATCTGCATGTATAAAGAAAGAACTAGTGGTAAATAAAAATTTTGCTCTTGTAGCTTGTGGAAAATCTGTAGCCAAAGTGTTTGAATTATGCTCTGTCTTATATTTAAGGGTTTTGCTAAAGTCAGTTTGGTTACAGATCAATTTGAACAAAATCACTTAGCTGATATGTGTATTCAGTACATTCCTTTTCAGCACACCCAAAGCTAAATTCTTCTGCTACTCTTACATATAGTCTTCATGCTTAGAAAATATAGCAAGAATTAACTTGTTCTACAATAGCAAGCATTAGGTTGTTCCTCTGTATGTTTTTGCTGTGTTGTTTAGTAGCAAAATAATGATAGATTTTATATTGTTAAATATGAACCTTCACTACAGAGCACTCAAGATCTAAAAGTGCTAAAATATTTTTAGAAGGATGGCGTTTTTATACAAAATTAGGAATATGGAGATTATACAGATGTCTGTTTTGCTGGAAAAAATAGATTTCCTCTAATAACCTGCAGATATTTATTTCATGTGATCTTTAATGTGAAACAGTACCAGTTTGGGGAGCCCATCATATTTTTCTTACTCAACATTTCATGGTATGGTGGAACTTCCAAGGTGATGTATTTGGGGAAAACTAAGTTAGCAATTCAGTGTGGAAACAACACTGGATCTGTGAGCGTATTTGGGTTGTTATTTTTTTGCTGCATTTTCTGGTGTAATTAAAATGTATTTATTATTACATAGAATGCTAATAAATTAGCAGCATGTTCAGTACTATCATAAAACACATGACTTCAGCCAAGCCTGTCAGAATGTTTTATACACAAACTTTAATATCCTTATTTCCAACATTTGCTGTGTCTTAAAGGCTATTCATTTCTTAACTACTTTTTAACTGTAATCTTACTATTTCTAAATAAAAGATGAACCTTTCATATGAGCTGAATTCTAATCAGATATAAGATTACATATTATCAGGAATTTGATTTTTCCTCTCAAAGCAGCACTCTATAAATTTATAGATTACAAATGATCCTTGGGAAGATAGAGGAGAAATTTTATTTAGTAAACTAATTTATGACATTCATTAAACAGCCCATATGGTGCAGAATGAGTTTTATCAGAGACTACGAGATGAATTTGGGCTCCATTTTATTTACATGATGTATGATATATTGCACGTATTTTGTATATTAACTGTGAGGTAATGAGATGTCAAATAGTCTAATTGTTAAATATCACATTTTTCCCATTTGCAGATATGAGGTTTGCTTTTAAAAAAAAATCTATAAATTGATTACCTGATTGAAAAATAAAGCCTCCAGTGTTGTAAATCCCCAACAGATGGCAATACAGGTAGTCTTTCACTTGCAACAGTTCATTTAGTGACTGCCCAAAGTTACAACAGCATTGAAAAAAGTGACTTACGACTAGTGGTGGGATTCAACCAGTTCTCATCACTTCGGCTGAGCCAGTTGTTAAATTGCTGGCTGGCCCCGTCCCGCCCCTCACTCCTTATCTCGCCCCACCCACCTTGACTAATGTCTACAGTCACGCCTGTGGCATAGCTGCTGTTGCTCTCTGGTTCCCTCACTTGCCTCAACCGTGGCCCCCACAGCCCAGCAGATCTCTGCCTGGTGAGTCTTCCTCCTTTAGCTGCCTCCCACACAGCCCAGCCCTCTTGCCTGCATTTGCTGTGGCCTACTTGATCTCTGCATGGGCGACTGGCCATTTGGCTGACACTTGGCTTCCAGTGCCAGAGAGGACGGGGAAGGGAAGTGGATGGGCTGCCGCTTTCTTTCATTGGGGCACGTGGAGCGAGACGGAGCTCCTCTTGCCGCCTCTTCTCTCCCTCCACTTGCCAGGCATGGCAGGGCTTCCTGCCCCTCACTTTCGCAGTAATTTGGGAGTGTGGCAGTTGGGGAAAGGTGGGGTGGGGGAGAAAGGGTATTCCAGACTCCCGGGCCTACTGGCTTCTTCCTGGTAGCTCTTGCTCTGCCTTTTGGTGTCAGTGATCAAAGATGAGGTTTTTGTGGGCAGAAGAGTTTGCCGGCACCGGCCAAATACCCTCGCTTCCCACAAACATTTTTTTGCCTACCTGATTTCCAGCTCCATCACGTTCCTCCATTGCAATTCTCACCATTGTGTGCAGGGAAACAAAACTTTGTAGGACTAAAATTAAAGTGCTGTCAATCAATTTCAACTTCTCGTGAAAGAAAAAATTCTCCCGAAGTTGGAATCAATTGAATTTTTTTTTTAGTCCCACAAACTTCTGTTTTCCTGCACATGATAGCAAAAAACGTGACGGAGCTGGAAATCAGGTAAACAAAGTAATGCTTGGGGGAAGTGAGGGCATCTGGCTGGTGGTGGGTGGGGCAAGCGGCGGAATCACGGTGGGGAAAAACCCGAAGCCAACCGTTATAGCCAGGACCACTCCCACTAAATGAGCAGCAGCTGTGGTGGCTCCATTGTGCCATGCCTCCTCCTACTGGGAAGTGCACCCAGCTGTGCGTGGCCTTTCCTCAAATGGGCTGTCTGTGTGCACATGGGGCCCTTGGAGAAACAGAGCAAGAGAGCTTTTCAACCTCTGTTTTTGTGTATGTGTGAGAGAGGGAGAGGGAGGGAGGGAGTGATCCGTGCTTCAGCCAAGGCACCCAAATTTCTGGCAGCAGCGGGGGTGGGGGTGGCTTCTGAGCAGCATGATTCCCCTTCCCCAGTAAGCCAGCTCCACCTGACTTACTCCCTAAGTCTCGCCATTCTTGCCCTCCCCCCAAAATGGTGGCAGGTTCATGCATTGCTTGTCAGGGCTGAGCAGGGAAGCCGCTGTCACACCATTCCCCCATGCTTCCCAGACCGCAGAACTAAGGCCGTGCGCTTCCTCGCCTGGCTGGCCACCACCAAAGAGCCACACGGCCGATAGCCACTCAATGTCCTGCACAGCATCACCCAGCCACTGGTCGGGACGGAGTGGCCAGCCCAGCTTGGTCTTGGGTTGGCTGGTTGGTTGGAAGCAGCTGCTGACCTGGAGAACACATGGAGCTGCTCCATGTGTTCTCTGGGTCGGCAGGTGTTTTCTCTCCACCACTGCTCTTGCTAGGAAAGAGTCTTGTGCAGCAAGAAATTTAGCAACCATGAGTTGCCGCTTTGGGTTCTGTAAGTCCCATCCAGAAAGCGCTGTGGCAGAGAGAAACAGCATTCAACCTGGCTGCTTCTCTCTGCTGCACTTTCCAGATGGGACTTAGAGGAAAGTGGCAGCTCACAGCTGCTAAACTTCTCTGTGCTGCGCAAGACGCTCTCCCAGCAAGAGCAGTAACGGAGAGAAGCAGCTGCCGACCTGGAGAGTACGTGGAGCATCTCCCCAAGCACCCAAGGCATGCCCAGCACCAACAAGGGCTGCAAGAAGTGGCAACATCTTGATGGGTTGGAGGCCTGAGAAACTTCCTTCCCCGAGGGCCGCCCACCCGGAGTGCTGCTGTTGCTGCTCTGGAGTTCTCCTTCCACTGCTGCCACCACTCTGGAGCTTGCCTTTGGGATGGATCAGTAAGTTCTTGCTTTACTCCCTGCGAAGGGCTCCGTCGTGGAGGGCTGTGCCCCCAGACCAGGCGCTTTCTCTCAGGCTTCCTGCCTCTCATGGAGCGGCGGGAGGAGGAAGTGTGTGGTGGAGAAAGCTGCCTGCAGTTCTTGCAGCCAAAGCCGGGATGTCTGTGAACTTGCATATGTATGAGGTCTCCTGCCTTGAGCAGAAGGTTGAACTATAAGATCTCCAAGGTACCTTCTGATTCTAAAGTCTCCAAAACTAGGGAATTTGCTTAAATTGAGCGTGTGTGTGTGTGTGTGTGTTTCTCAGGAATAATGGAATAACAGTTGAAAGGGACTTTGGAGGTCTTCTAGTCCAACCCCCTGTTCTGGCAGGAAAACTGAGGATGCCAAAATCTGAGTGGAGGGCCTGGGAAAGGTGTCAGAATAACAGAATAAGACTTAGAGGGGACTTTGCGGGGGGGACCCTATACCATTTCAGAGAAATGGCTGTCCAGTCTTTTCTTTAAAATGTCCAGTGATCGAGCAGCCAGAATGAGACAAGTAGTTCCACTGGTTAATTGTTCTCACTGTCAGGAAGTTTCTCCTTAGTTTTAGGTTGCTTCTCTCCTTGATAAATTTCCATCTATTGTTCTTGTTTTGCCTTCTGCTTCTTTGGAAAATACATCCCCCCCCCCACTTCTTTGTGGCAGCCCCTCAAAAGCCTGTTTTGTGACCTGTCTATCACACTCTTGGGCAAAGCATGTGAGCCATTTCCTCCTTTCAGTGGTCCATGAAAGTACATCTATAGTATGTAGATGCAGATAATAAAGTCGAAAAAAGGTGAACAATTTTGTTACAGAACTATAGATACTTTGAGGCTGGGCATGACAAGGGGAGGGAAGGGGCCCGGCAAGGCTCCCCTCGACGTGAATGATGTCTAGTTGGCCACAGCCATCCAGCACACCCACCCAGTCACATGACCACCAAGCCACACCCATAGAACCGGTTGTTAAAAAATTCGGATCCCACCACTGCTTATGACCATTGCAGCATCACCGTGGTCATATGATCAAAATTCAAATGCTTGGCAACTGATTCATATTTATGATGGTTGCAGTATCCCTGGATCACGGAATCACTTTTTGCAACCTTTTGAAAACAAAGTCAGTGAGGAAGCCAGATTCACTTAACAACCGTGTAACTAACTTAACAATTGCAGTGATTCACTTAACAACAGTAGCAAGAAAAGTAATAAAACTCACTTAACAAATGTTTCACTTAGCAACATAAAGTTTGGGCTCAATTGTGGTCGTAAGTCGAAGACTACCTGTACTGAGATTCTTTAGCATCTCTTCCTTCAGTTCATAGAAAGTTCCTGTGAGAAAAGATGGTGGTGTTCTTCATGAAATGGAACCTGCAATAATATCACTGAGCTTTAAGCAATCCTAGAATTGCCTAAAGACATTTCCTCCTCACGGCTCGGACATTCTGATGTCCGGGTTATATCCTCTTCCATTGGATGTGGCTGAGTGTCAGTCATTCTCCCTCCTAGCTGGCTACGCCTACATCCTGGCCTCTCTCCTCAGTCTTTTCACTCAGCCGTTGTGTTAAGGCTCGAGTGTCAGTTCGTGAGTATAGTGTTTGGTGATTTTACTTGTTTTATTTCCTTTTCTTTCCTTTTGTGGGCTTTGAGGCGTGGATTTTTTGTTTGGCTGGCTTCTGTGACTTTACAAGCGTTTCGGGGCTCCGAACGCTGCAGGGGCGGCTCTCAGCTGCGCTGCGGCTCGCATCCATCCCTGCTTAAAGCCGCCATTACCACACGCCTTTTCTCGTTTCTCCTTTATTGGGCTCAGCGAGCGGTTTTTTGGTCGTTCCGTCTCGCTTCATCTATTTTAATTTTTTTACAATTTCGGAGGCGGCAGGAGTGATTGGGGCTTGGCAAGTTATTTTTCCGGCCAGCGCTTCGGGGATCCGAGCGCGATAGCAGAGGCTCTCAGCCGCGCTGCGGTTTGCATTCCTCATTACCAGACCGCCGCCATTGCCACGTGTTGCCGCGGCTTCGCTGGGCTCAGCGAGTCGTTTGTTTTTTTGTTTGTGCCGCAGCCCTCCTCAGCTTGATTTCTGGCATTTTACAGCCCAGCTGTTGGCGCTTTGTATCGTCTGGCTGGAGCTGCGTGGATTGGCGCCCAGCAGCCATTGTTTTTGCTCTGGGCTGACCTGCATTGCCAACTTTGAGCCTGGCTGCTTCCAGGGCTTTGGTTCCCTAGGTCGTCAGTGGCTCCGCGGGTGCTGGACGCTGTCCATTAACACCCTGCATAAGTTCCTGTGGGATTCCTGCATCTGTACTGCGATCAGGGAAGTGCCTTTGCAATTTTACAATTTATTATAATTCCCTTGCTTGATAAAATTTTTTGTATATACACTAAAAAAAAAAAAAGAAAGGAGCTGTATATTTCATTGAGAATTAAAATTTTGCTATTTGAATTAATTACATATTTATATACATATATATAAAAAAATATTTAAATTGATTATTACATTTGATTATCTGATTAACTGTATATTGATTGTCTCTGGTAATCCCACTTCAATGGCAGAGGCTGAGTTATCCTCTGATTTAGATCAGCCTCCTTCTCCCCTTCCGGCCCAGGTCTCCAAACCTTCCAAGGGAAAGAGGGCCAGGGCTCCTAAGGCTCCTAAGTTTCCTTCTGGTCAGGACAAGGACGCCTTAAGGAGGCACAATGCTTTAGAAAAACAGTTCTCCAAGGCCCAGAAGCAAACCTGTGAGGCCATGGACCAGATATCCCAGGGGGAGGAGATGCAGGCCCAGGAGGAGTTGTCCCAAGGGGAGGAGTCTCCTGAGGTTCTTCAGGTGGCATCCCACTCTGCTCCGCAGGTGCAGGTTTTTCCTTCCACCTTGCCTGTGAATTTATCAGTCAGGTCTCGCTCTCCCAGTGTGACCAGTCAGGCTCCCCATCGGGCTAGGCCTGCCCCTGAGGCGACCTTTACCCCCACGGCTGCGGGGCTCCGCAATGAGGAGGGGGGTTTGGCAGGTTTTTTTCCGGATTTTAACGCCATGATGTCTCAGGCGATGATCCGTATTTTCCAGGCTGGGTTGCAACAGACAGGGTGTATGTTACCTCCAGAGTGTGCCACGTCTGCTCATGTTCCCATGCCATCTACTTCTGTTCACGCCCCCACGGCTGTTTGTGAGTTAGCTGATGAACCTATCCATGACGAGGAATTTTGGGAAGAGTTCCCGTTGTCTGATGATGAGGAAGAAGTGCAGGAAGCCCCTGCCTTTCCAGGCCTATTCAAACCATCGCTGTTCAAAGCGCTTCTTCGCAAGGCCAAGATCGCCACCAACATGGACTCTTCTTTGGCTCCGTCTTCATCTCAGGCTCAACCTTCTCCTAGTGAGGGGCTGTTTCGAGTACGTGCTCCGGACCATGATTTTATTCCTTTTCCTGAACTATTTTCTCAAGTTGTGCAGAAGCCGTGGGAGCACCCGACTTCTTTGTCTGGCCCGAATTCCTTTGACCGCAGATTGTATTGTTCTGCGCCGGAGTTAGAGGCTCTCCTTCAGTTACCCTCAGTGGATGATCCAATAGTGAGTTTGACTTCCTCGTCGATTCTTGTGGGAGAAGCTGGGGACGGCCTTAAGTTCGAGGACAAAAGGGCAGAGATGGCGTTCCGCAAGACACACCAGGCGGCTGCTACCTCAGCTTCATTCTTTAACCGTGCTTCGTTGGTTTGGCTGCGTCAACTACGGGACAGACTCCCTCCAGAAGATGCGCGCCTGCAACAGGATTTGGCTAAGCTTGTAGCTGCAGCGGAGTACTCAGCTGATGCGTCCCTGGATGCGGCCAGGTTCGCGTCTAGATCTTTGGTCTCAACTGTCGCTTCCAGACGCTTGTTGTGGCTACGAAATTGGAAAGCCGATTTCAAATCGAAGTGGCGTCTCACCGCTGCCCCATACAAGGGTTCCGCCTTGTTTGGGTCGTCTTTGGATTCTGTTCTAGTCGAGAATAGAGACAAAAAGAAGGTGTTGCCTACTCAGTCTCGGCGCCAGGAGGGTCGTTACTCGCCTTATGGACGGCGGTCCTTTTGGCCTGACCAGGGGTCCAGCGGAACTTCCTTTCCTCGTGCGACCTCTCACTTTTCCTATCGACCTGCATCTGACCGGTCGTCCTTTCGAGGCAGGGGCGGGTCTCAGTCGTCCTTCCGTCGTCCCTTCCGTGGAGCCAGCTCCCGTTTTGCCAGACGGGGAAAGTGACTCACCGGTTTCTCTTCCAGTAGGGGGCAAACTCCAGGCGTTTGCTCATGCCTGGGAGTCCACCACTTCCGATGCCTGGATTGTTCGCACGGTCTTCAAGGGCCTTGCACTGGACTTCATCTCCCTTCCCAAGGATTATTACGTTGCTTGCCCGTGGCCCGTCCAACCTGCCAAACGGGCTCTGCTCCTCAGGGAGATTCAACATCTTCGTCAAATAGAGGCGGTGGAGGAAGTACCACAGTGCCAGGTGGGGAACGGCTTTTATTCCACCCTGTTTCTCGTCCCAAAGAATTCCGGCGGCTGCCGGGGAATTCTCAACTTGCGACGCTTGAATCAGTATATCCGTTATCGTCGCTTCAAGATGCACTCGCTCAAGTCTCTGCTAGGATGCATCCGTCCGGGGGACCTGATGCAGTCTGTGGACCTCAAGGAGGCGTATCTGCACGTCCCTATCCTCCCAGACCACAGACGGTTCTTGAGGTTCGCCTTCGGGGACAGTCACTTCCAATACCGGGCAATGCCATTTGGCCTGTCTTCAGCGCCGCGCACATTTACAAAGCTCCTCGCCGCTCTTTCGGCATCGCTCAGGGAGGTTCCGGTGCGTCTTGCATGCTATCTCGACATCTTGATCCTGTCGTCGTCTCTAGACCAGGCGACACGGGACAGGCATCGGGTCATCAAAGTACTACAACAACATGGCTTCACCCTGAACCTCGAAAAGTCTCATCTGTCTCCAACGAGGCGCATCCTGCATCTGGGGGCATTGATCGATTCGGAGCGTTGTCTAGTCTATCTGTCCCCAGACCGACAAACGGACATTCGACGTCTGGTGTCTCAGGTGCTGACTCAGAGAAAGGTCTCGTTGTTCCTTCTGTCACAACTGTTGGGGAAGTTGATTTCCTGCATCAATGTCGTCCCTTGGGCTCGTCTTCACCTCCGCAGGCTGCAATGGTTCCTGCTTCCCTTTCAGAGGCAGGGAAGGGCAGAGTCGCTTTTCAAAGTGAAGGTTCCCGCCACAGTTCGTCTTGCGCTGCGTTGGTGGCTGTCTCCGGCTCTTTCTCAGGGCTCCCTGTTCTCGGACCCGGACCGGGTTGTTCTAACGACGGATGCCAGCCTGCACGGTTGGGGAGCCCACATTCACTCCCAGTTAGCTCAGGGAATTTGGACTGTTCAGGAACGTCACCACAATATAAACTGGTTGGAGTTGAGGGCGGTCAGGTTAGCTCTCTTGCATTTTTCCCGTCAAGTGTCCAATCGGCATGTCCTTGTCCTGACCGACAACATGGCCACCAAGGCCCATCTCAACAAACAGGGAGGAACCAGATCCTGGCCCCTGATGCTGGAAGCGGAGAAGCTGCTAGTGTGGGCAGAGGGCCACGTTCTGTCTCTCAAAGCCGAACACATTTCAGGCGTGATCAATCAGCAAGCGGATTGGCTCAGCAGGGGCGTGTTAGATCAAGCCGAGTGGCAGTTGGACCCTCGTCTCTTTCAAGCTCTGTCTCTCCGGTTTGGACAACCTCTAGTCGACCTATTCGCCACAGATCGCAACGCGCAGTTGCCCCGGTTCTTCTCCCGCTTCCCTTCCTTGAAGGCGGAGGCCCACGACGCTCTTCGGGCACCGTGACCACAAGGGCTCCTGTACGCCTTCCCACCCATTCCGCTCCTTCCCAGGGTGGTCAGGAAGCTGATGTCGGAAGGGGCGGACCTCGTTCTCGTGGCTCCGTACTGGCCGCGACGGGAGTGGTTCGCGGACCTCAAAGCACTTTCCATCGAGGATCCATGGCAGATTCCACTGGACCAAGTCGCTCTGTTTCAAGGGGCAGTGTGCCACCCAGATCCAGGTTGGCTCCGGTTGACCGTGTGGCGCTTGAGAGGATAAAGCTTATCAAGGGGCATTTGTCTGCCGAAGTCATTTCTATCATCCAAGCTGCCCGGCGTCCGTCAACTGTATGCATTTATAACGCTTCCTGGAATGCCTTCGCTCGTTGGTGTGTGTCTCATCATGTTGATCAGACAACGGCGTCTGTACCAGAGGTACTACAGTTCTTGCATTCGGGGTTTGCCAAGGGGCTGACTCCTGCAACATTGCGTCGACAAGTATCGGCCCTTGCTACGGTCCTCATGGCGGACAATAACCAGCCGTTATCTCAGGATCCTAGGGTTAAGTCCTTCCTGCTGGGAGCCTCTAACCTTCGGCCGGTGAGGATCCGTCGTTTCCCTTCGTGGGAACTACCGCTGGTGCTCCAGTCCTTGACAGACTCTCCATTTGAGCCCTTGGACTCAATTTCGCTACGTCATTTAACATTCAAGATGGCCTTCTTACTGGCCATTACTTCGGCCCGCCGGGTATCAGAGATAGCTGCCTTTTCCGTCCGGAGTGATTTGTGTATCTTTTATCAGGACAGAGTTGTTCTTCGCTTGGACCCGGTGTTTATGCCTAAAGTTAATACCCCATTTCATAGGGCCCAGGAGATTGTTTTACCTGATTTTTGCCCTAATCCTCGAAATCCATCTGAGCGACGCTGGCACACGTTGGACGTGCGTAGGGCATTGCAAGTTTATATCAAACGAACTGCTTCGTTTCGCAAGAGCGAGGCGCTGTTGGTTTCCTTCCTCCCCTCCTCGTTAGGTCAGAGGGTGTCATCGGCTACGGTGGGGAGGTGGCTTAAGGCCTGCATTTCAAAAGCCTATGAGTTGAAGGGTAGATCTGTCCCTGGGAGAATCCTGCCCCATTC
>WNWU01000012.1:35063473-35080100 GCA_012654045.1 Ptyas mucosa
CAGAATGTCCTCCCCGTGAGGAGAAATAGGACGTTCAGGTAAACAACGTCAATTCTATTTAAGAATTAATCTTTAGATTCACCAATATGAAAATCTGGGTAGTAGAGATAGTCCTCACTTAACAATGGGAGTTGGGACCTGAATTTCTGTTGCTAAGTGGTTGTAAAGCGTGCCATGTGACCACCTCACTTAGTGACTGCAATCCTGGCAGTCCCCATTGCCATCATAGGATTCTGGCTTGGAACTTGCAAGAAGTCGCAAGTCTAGGCAAGTTCACAAGCAGGTCGGCAGGACAGTGAGTGCAGAGAGGTGCTTCAAAGGTATGAGAGAGTGTGCAGGCGACTGCTGCAGTCTGGTACACGCATGTGTGCTATGGAGTGTGGACAGGTGGTTGCAGCAGATGGGTGTCTGCTTAGAGTACAAGATCACTGGAAGATGACTTTATGGGAAATTTGGCGGCTCTTGTCTGTCTGTTGGTAACACTGACAGTGTATTTAGCAAGAATATAAACAGTAGTAGTAGTACTGCATGTATTGACTGTAACTATGTATTACTGAAGAATTGATTGTAGAATTATGACAAGATTTCAGAGAAAAGCTATTCCTCTCGTCTTCATTTTATGGTAATTCATTTCATTGTGGAGTGTTTCTAAAGAATCTTAAATTTTTGAAGGACAACCCAGAGACACGTGAAGTGAAATCAGTGGAACAATAAGCTGAATCCATGATGCTAATCATACATTTACACACATTTTATTTTACTACAGTTTATAAATGTTTGTGAAAACAGCCATCTTGTTTATAATGCTCTGAACAATTAAATAAAAGTTAGTCAAATCAGCTGCAAGATAAATGAGGTTACCAGACATTTTCATTTTTTACAAAGAAAAAATGTATATAAACATAATTTTATTTTCCTAGTTGAATTGTGTATTTGAAAGTTTTTTAAATGATCTTATGCAGTCCAATATTTCAGGGATTGTAATTCTAAATAACATGAGTTAAACTTTTAGAGTTACAAGAATTGGAAAGAGCTATTTAAGCTATTTCTTTTTGGAGAAAATGGAAGAGTGAAATTGAAGAAAGAAAGAAAAAACTAGGAGAAGAACTCTCATTAGAGCATTCTGAATATTGAAGTGCTATTTTTGCTTATGTTATTCTCTTTCATTCCTAAATTAGGCTGGAGGATATTGAGTAGGCACTCACTTTAGTCCTAGTATTCTTAGAATGAATCATTTTCATATTCACTGTGATAAAGTTATTTCTACCGTAGGAAAGGCTAGGAACTATGCAGACCTTAAATGCAAATAATGGTGCCTGCAGTACTTTGAAATTTGTAGCTATTGCAGTTAATCTCTCCAAAGAAAGAAAATAAAGTGTCTGAATTATTTTAAAAAAGAATACATATCAAGCACTTAGAATATAAATGAAAAAATACAACAGAAAAAATTGAAATATAGAACATGTAGTCACAATATATTCTTTTTTAAAAAAAGGTTGCTATATTTTGTAGAAATGAGTCCCATATTTCATTATACTTATCCATACAAAGCCTACATTATAGGCAATCCACTCATTAGTAGCGAGTGTCTTCAATCCATTGAGTAAACAGGCCATACATTAATCTTTCCAATGTTGTAGTATCAGTCTTTTAGCTATAGTAAGGAGATGGAGAATCCCCTTACTAATCCACTACTTTCTCTTACTAAGTATAGGACATTGTAAAACGTATGTTTTAAAGAAGCATTGTCTTTATTACATCTCCAACAGAATGGTGTCCTGGAAAATCCTTTTCTGTACAGAAGTAATGGAGTCAATAAATTCTAGATATGATCTTTTGTGGTATATTTCATAATTGAAGATCCAGTGATACTCTTGCTATAGAAGTTACACTCATTTTCTAGGCAATATAGGAACCTCTAACTCTTTATGCCACTCAGTCCTTAACATTTGCACATCAAATTGATTGATAGAGAACAAATATCTGTAAAAATTTATTACAGGAAATTCTCGACTTATGACTGATCACATAAAAGAACAAAGAAAGCTCTGTATATGTATTTTTGTGTTTTGTTCCTTTTGTTTTTTTCTGCTGTTATTTTAAAAGCAACAAAAAAAAAATTAAAATCTGAAGTATTTCTTCTGGAATGATAGAATTTGTCTGCAACTAATTTGGATCAGCAAAATTACTGATATTTTAAAATAGACCCAACTCTGTTTTATCCAGGGGTGCTATTCAGCAGGTTCTGACATGTTCTGGAGAACCAGTAGCGGAAATTTTGAGTAGTCCAGAGAACCGGCAAATACCACCTCTGGCTGGCCCCAGAGTGGGATGGGAATGGAGATTTTACAGTATCCTTCCCCTGGAATGGGGTAGGAATGAAGATTTTACAGTACCTTTCCCCTGCCATGCCCAACAAGCCACACCACAACAAGCCACGCCCACAGAACTGGTAGTAAAAAAAATTGAATTCCACCACTGGTTTTAGCACTTCAAATGCCTAATTCAGGCATTCCTATATAATACATAGCACACACACAATATGTTTCTTTTGTGCTGGAACTTTCTGTTTCCTATTCAGGCTGCCCTGGTGAAAATGGCTGAATATGCTAGAAGGTGGCAGTGCCAAAAATGTATGTTTATAGTTTTATATATATGTTATAATGTACTGTATATAACTACAGGCAGCAAACAAGACATAAAGCCAAAATAAAACAAAACTCAAAAATTCTATGGTCTAAAAATATTCCACTTCCAATCATAGGATTAGAACTAAATAAACCCAACAATTAACCTCCCAAGCCTAAAGTCTGGATATCTACAAGAAAAGTCGTTGAGTAGCTTCAGTGCTTTAATTGTACTGCCGTTTCTAAAATTGTTTTTGTCTACTTGACAAAGACAGCAGAGTCTTCTGTATATTATTATTGCTGCAAAACTGGATAATTTTAAAAAGCTGAAAATCACTTGGATTGTGGTGGGATAGAAATGGAATAAATAATTCACTTGAAATATGAATGTTTTGATGCTTTTGAATACATGTGTAAATGGTGTTAGCAAATGAACAATAAACTATCCTTCAGTTCTGTACAAGTTCTCAAACTCCTATGCCACACAGTCATTGCTTAGGTCCTGGTCTATTATCAGTGGTGTATCCATATATTTTCAGTCAGTACAGTACAAAAGGAAGGAAGGAAAGGAGTCCCTGTGAATTTTACTCTGCTAGTTGTTGTCAACTATAGGGGGCAGCGCTCATGTCCAATTGATGTGAGCCAGCACTGTCAGAAGATGTTTCTGTGGTCATGTGGCCAGCATGATGTCATGGAAGGCTGTTTCCTCCCCACCAAAGTGGTACCCACATTTGCATACTTTCGAACTGCTAGGTGGGCAGGAGCTAGGCAAAGACGTACGCTTACCCCGTTGTGCAACACCCGAGTCTGCACCAACAAGCCCAGCATCTTAACTGCTGAGACATTGCACTGCCAACCCAGATTCCTTCATTATTTATTACTTTTACAAGAGGACTCTTGCTGCAGAGTCAGGGTTAAAACTTTGTTTTAAGAAACTGCCAAATCAAAAAGAACCTGATCCTTCAATAGTTAGCTTCTATTACCCAGTCTCCCAAATAAGTCTATGAAAGTTTAAAACTAAGCATTTGTATGATTTTTCCTAATCCTTTATGAAAGATAATATTCCTTTTTCTCTCAATTCATTTATTTTCAACTAAACAAAGATTAATCTTTGGTAGAGAACTTTTACTCAGTACAGGCAACTAAGCAGACATAAGGAACAGCTTCTAATGGTTTTCAGATATTTTATGTATTCCTGGTTTACTATAAATGTCGCATTCTTGCAAATCAGCCATTCCCACTCAAATGGTAATTCTTTCTTTCTTTCTTTCTTTCTTTCTTTCTTTCTTTCTTTCTTTCTTTTTCTATAGCTCCCCATCTCAGTCAATGACTCTAGGCTGCTTTCAATTCAAAAAATATTACAAGTAAAAATACTAAAAATATTTTAAAACTGTAAAACATTCTAAACAAACTACAAAAACATGCAATCGTCTGTTTACTAAGATGTATGAAGCAGGAGCTTCCCTGATGAAAAACTAAACTCAGAAGGCTTCCCAGTTTGGTAAAAAGAAAACAGAAATCCCAGATCACAGATTAGCAAACTAAAGAAGAAGCTTCTATGTTTGTTTAGCCTTTTTTGGGGAAGAAGAATTAATTCATAGTAAGCCAGAAAATTTCATAGTTTTGGCATATGGGGAGATACAAAATTTCAGTTTTCTGTAGCTTTTCAACAGTTTCCATATTTTCCTTCAGTAGCTGCCTGTTAGGAGAATTTCTAAAATGTGTTTTGCATTTTTGTGCATTATTACTTTCTAAAAAATAATGTAGCTATCACTTTTTTTTTCATTTTAATAGATTGCTGAAGCTGGAAAAGAATCCTTGCCTTCTTGGTTGCACTGGGAACCGGAGAGCAGAACCTTGGAAGGTCTCCCACTTGAAACAGATAAAGGCATTCATTATATCTCAGTGACTGCAGTGCATCTGGTATCTAATGGAAGCTATGTGCCCCAAACCACCAATGTCTTTTCAATTGAAGTTCATCCTGAAGATCATAATGAACCTCAGTCAGTACGGGTGGCTTTACAAGATGTGAATGAAGCATCACCATTTGTGTGTAGCGCTGAGGAACCAGTCACCATCTTGACTGTCATTTTGGATGCTGACTTAACAAAAATGACACCAAAGCAGAGGATTGAACTTTTGAACAGAATGAAAACCTTCTCAGAAGTGGAACTTTATAACATGAAATTAGTTCCTGTTGTAAATAATAGACTCTTTGACATGTCAGCCTTCATGGCTGGGCCAGGGAATGCTAAGAAGGTGGTGGAAAATGGAGCCTTGCTATCATGGAAACTGGGTTGTTCACTGAGTCAAAACAGTGTTCCCAACATAAGTAATGTTGAATCTCCAGCTAAGGAAGGAACAATGTCTGCTCATCTTGGTTACCCTGTGGTTGGTTGGCACATTGCAAACAAGAAACCTAATCTTCCAAAGAGAATAAGACGGCAGATTAATGCTACACCAACACCTGTGACTGCTGTTGGACCTCCAACATCTGCCCCCCAAGAACCACCAAGTAGAATTGTTCCAACACCAACTTCTCCAGCCATTGCACCTCCTACTGAAACGACAGCACCTCCAGTAAGAGAGCCTGTACCATTGCCTAAGAAACCCACAGTTACTATTAGAACAAGAGGTGCTATTTTTCAGACACCCACTCTTGTCCCAGTCCCAACCAGAACAGTAGAAATAGATACTATTACTTCTGGCCAGATTCGACCAACAACGCCTGGGCAGGTAGATGCTACTGCTGTTGTTACACCTCCCACAACAAAGAAACCCAAAGGAACAACTCCAAAAGTATCAACACCCTCAACAACTGATACAGGAACAACACGAAGACCAAGACCTTCAAAAACTCCTCGACCTTCAAAGCCTCCTCGGACTACTAAACCAAGCATTGTTGAAAAAACAGTTTCACCACCAACTCGTATTCGCACTACTACAGTTGGAATTCCCCGTGTGCCCAATGATCCACCAGTGTTGAAAAACCATATTGACAGGGTAGATGCATGGGTAGGCACATACTTTGAGCTCAAAATACCTTCTGACACTTTCTATGACAAAGAAGATACTACCACTGATAAACTACAACTGACTATGAAATTAGAAAATGAGAAAGCATTGGAGGAAAGCTCCTGGGTGCAGTTCAATAGCACTAGTCAACTAATGTACGGATTACCTAATCACACCCATGAAGGCAGACATGAGTTTTTTATGCATGCTACAGACAAAGGTGGCCTTTCAGCTGTGGATGCTTTTGAAATATTTGTCCACACTCTTGAAGATGATGAGATACCTCCAGTTAAATTTAAGGCCAGATTCCATGGAGACCATAATATAGTAGCCAATGACATTAATAAAAAAATTATGTTGGTAAAGAAGTTGGCATTTGCTCTTGGTGATAGAAACAGTAGTACTATTACCATAGAGAATATTGGCAAAGGTTCTATTTTAGTTGAATGGACAAATAATACTCTGCCTTTGGATCCATGCCCCAAAGAAAAGATTCTCATCTTGAGTAGAAAAATTTCTGATGAATCTGGAGTTCCAAGCACAGTCTTTTCAAATACCCTAGAACCAGAATTTAAGCCCATCGATATTTCTGTAGTTGGTGCTGGTAGCTGCAAACACATTCAGTTTATTCCTGTGACTAAAGATGGGTTCCCTACAACTGTACGTCCCACAGAAATTGTTCAACGAGATCCGGAAAAGACAAGTGAAGACGATGTTTACCTGCACACCGTAATTCCTGCAGTAGTGGTGGCAGCTATTTTGCTTATAGCTGGCATTATTGCTATGATCTGTTATCGCAAAAAGAGAAAAGGCAAGCTCACTATAGAAGACCAGGCCACCTTTATCAAGAAAGGAGTACCCATAATCTTTGCAGATGAGCTGGATGACTCCAAACCTCCCCCTTCCTCTAGCATGCCATTGATTCTGCAGGAAGAAAAGGCTCCTCTCCCTCCCCCTGAGTATCCAAATCAAAACATGCCAGAAACAACTCCACTGAACCAGGATGTCATAGGAGAGTATACCCCTTTGCGGGATGAAGACCCTAATGCCCCTCCTTATCAGCCTCCCCCTCCTTTCACAACACCCATGGAGGGTAAAGGTTCCCGCCCGAAGAACATGACCCCATACAGGTCTCCACCTCCCTATGTCCCTCCTTAACGAACCAGAGACACCCACGGAGATGGAGCCTTTAGTTCCACACCAGTGTTATCTATCGGGATCAACGGCCTGCAGATCTGTTGCCAACTAGAAAACCAACATTCAGAATCTCAAACATTGCCTGATCCCAGCAGGCCCCTCTCCGAGTGCATTTGCAAAACCAGAGTGCTTGTGGAACTTTTGGGACACTGATTTTATTTTTGCCTAACAGCTTATGTTTTGTTTATTCATAGAAAAAAAAATCCTTCTTGGCTCAAAATATTTCTGACAGCAGGCGTCTCAAAGCATTTTGTGCAAAGGGAGACTGGACATGCAGGCAGCACTAGGGGTGGCACACTGGGTCGGTCTCTGCTGTTTGCCTTTAAAACTAACTGTACTGTCTTTTCTATTCACGTGTGTCTAGCTACAGGGCATAACATGAAACATAGCCTAAGAATTAAATTCAAAGGACTTTATGAAATCAATATTAAGTTTTTACACTTAATTACTGTTACCGAAACGTATCTGTATAGATTTGGGAAAGGAGGGAAGTGCTTTACTACAAATAAGCTCAAAGGGTGTTTCCAATGCCAATCAGGCTGAGGAACCATCTTTTTTTATCAAAGGAATCCTATTTTTTCACATATTATACAGTTCAATCATCACCTGGGGTCCTTTCTGCAAACTGTAGCGCTCTTGTTTCTCTAGCCTGCTGTTGCTTGACAGATGGCACAAATATCTTTAACAATGGAGTTTGAAGTACCTTTGCCATTATCAAAAAGCAGAATTATGGAGTAATGTTGCTGCCTTTTGGGAAGTGGAGGCCCAACAGTGGTATCTGTAGACTGCAAAGGGTCATGGTGCTGCACTGAGATTTTTCCATCTGGAAGGTATACTTTGGCTTTTGAAACACTCTTGAGGTATTTTGGTGAAGATGCAATATTTTTACGGAGTGTAATGCGGTTTCCTTACACGAACTCCTTCTGGGCCCACAGTATTGGAACAGCCCCTCCCTTGTCCCCCCCCTCACCGTTCCGGTTGTCCCAGCTCACTCCCTCACTGTTTTCTATTGCATACTGATGCAGTAGAACCGGCCTGACCTATGGCAAAAGTAATAACAGATGCCAGAAGCAGTTCTTAATAAACATCAATGAACTCTTAGCTCTAATTTTTTTACTAAATTTTTGATACAGCGTCAAATTTTATTAATTATAAAAAATAATTAATAGTGGTAATGCTGCCAGCAGTTTGTATGAGCTTAGCTTCTTAGTATCAATTCACTGGGTCTGATGCTATGCTCATGTTGCTTCCCCCCCCCCTTTTTTTGGTCTTTCATAGTCATTGTTTCAAATATTAGAGCCATGTCTCGGTTTCTTGCCTTTTTTTAAAAAAAAACCCTGAACTTCCTTCTGGGAAGTTGGAGCTACTCCCAGGGTTGCTCCCAGCTTTTTTTCTTTAGACAAAATCATTTTACGCATGGATTTTTTTTTTTCTTGTCCTTTGAGACTATTTTGGGTACACTAGAGGGAGGAGAAATCTTTTGCAATAATGAGTCCATCCCCTGGCTGGGGGCTGGGCAGCCTCTGGCTGACTTTGCACACAAAGCAGACACTTCTAAGCCATATTGACTGTTTTGCAAAGTATTTTTGTGTGCTGACATGGCCTGTTAACATGCTGGTGGATGAATGGCTAAAATGACCTTCACCTCTGAACTTGTTACGGTGGTATTTTTCATCAAACCTCTTTTGAAATACGCGAACAGAATTTAAAACCTGAAAATAAATATTAATTTTGCTCTCCCCCATAGACCTGTGCCCCCACTCCGAGAGGGCTAGAAGGATATGTGTTGAAGTGAGGGTAACTATAGATTTGCCCTAGAAAGTTTCTTTATGCCCCCCAATCCCTGATGCTTGAATATTGTCCTGTGCTTGCTGTAAAGACAAGACAGGCTCTGGGACACTTTTCCCCACCCAAAAGAGGTCAAGGAAGATCATTAAGTGGCGTCAGGTAAGGCACAGTGCATTTAGATAGATGCACTTTGGAAGTAAGTTAGTAAGCTACTCCTTCCCGCTCCCCGAGTTACCAGTTTAATGCCAACATCTTTACTGGCTGGCCCACATTTCAAGATGTCCCCCACTTTAACAACACACACAGCCTCCTAAGCCTAAATGCTGCAAGCTTGAAGGGCCTTCCAAACAGTGCCGTTGTCCCTAGCAACTGATACCACTTTATTACTGGTCATGCGCAAGCGCAAACAATTTCAGGCCTGGGCCTACCTGTCACCATAGAAACTGGAGGCAAAGGGGCAGTGAACAGAATAATAACAATGGCATTCTCATCAGCTGGTTTCCCCTAAGCACCAGTGCTGTTTGTTTATGCCACTAGACACTGTAATGGTGGGAGAAAATCTTGTATTAAAAAGTGTTCACAAACCACTGATGTGTTTTTATGTCCTTATATAATTATTTTAAAATGTGTTTTCTGCATTATGTAAAGAAACATATCAACTAAATAAACCAGTGTACTTTACTATAAACTCAGAAGTTATAGAGCTCTTCCATTGGATCCACAGGATTCTCAGCACACAATAGTTGAAAAACATCCGATAGAGGCATTGCATAAAATTTAGCAGAATGATCCCAGATTGTTTGAGCACTGTGTTGCACAGTGATGGCTGTGAGAGAATGTTGTGGGTTTTTTTAAGGAATTCCAGGTATTTTTAGTGTTGATTTTAAAAGCCTTCCCAAAGATGGGGCTGGTAGAGACTTGGAGTTTCAACCACCTAGTTGCCATGAGATGGGGATTAGCTTAAAAAACTGTGCAGCTGCCTTAAATCTTCCACCAGTGAGTGCAGGAAATTTAAGGAACAAAAGTGATAAGGAGGACACAATAACAAAACTTCAAATTATATTAAGGAAAGTAAGGACTCTTCAGACACAATTGTAAATCATATCATAGACTCATAGGGTTGGACAGGACCTTGGAAGAAATAAAAAAATTAGAGGCCATGAACATGTTTTAGTTCTGCCTGCTCCTTCCACCTTTTGCCCAATGCGAAATTTAGTAGTCCTAAAGTTTCCATGCTGTTCTTTAAATTCAAATTCTCAGTAAAGGAGCTGCCACAACAGAGATTTTTGGAATACTTTCTGAATGGTTGGGATTCCTAGGCTGGGATTCTCCATGTTAATTACAAAATCAGATAATGATGATGGTGGTGATTAATGTACACTGTCCATGAAAATGCTCCACAAGCATGATTCATCCTCCTAACACTCTGAAGTAACTTCAAGGACCTATTTTAAAGATGAAAAGCATTATAGCATAATTAAATCTTCATTTTTAACATTCTGTGACAGTTTCCCAACCAGTCTTGCAATCGCTGTTTCCTCCATCCAGTAGCAGCCTCTTGCATGCCTACTAGGAAGGGAAGGAGAGGAAGGAAGACAAAAAAGAAGGAAGGTAGATTTCTGATGTTTTCTGCCACATTCTCACAAGAAACTCAATAGGGACACCAGCAGGAAATGGCTTCTGCTCCCACTGTCCCCCCCCCCCCCGGTCATTTTCTTTCTCTGCTCTGCTATCTCTGGAGCAATAACCCAACAACCAAGGACTATGACTCTTACTGTGCTCTAGGTTTCCTCAAACACCAGTTCTACCATTGTTATGGGGTGAGATTCCTCAACCAGCAAGAACAGATTGGAGAGGGGGAATAGGAGCTCATGGAATCAGTTTAGGTGATCTCTTCCTGTCTTTAGCAGGCACTGGAGATAATTTAGATTCAGTAAAAACAATTTATCAATGAAAATTATATTCACTTTGCTACATTGACTATTCAGTGAAAGTTGCTGGCCCTTTCAAAAGCTGTATCTCTTTAATGAAGAGTAGGCTGTTTTTAATAGATCGTTGTAATTTCACTTTCATTAGGAGAGGAGCATGCAAGTTTTGTTGTTCCTTTGGAGATTGTAGGTCAGAGGGATGACAGAAAGATGATAAAATTGAAGTTCTTGACCATACTTTATGATATGTCTTCACTGATTCCAGATTTAATATTTTCTTAAACTAGTTATACATTCAGATTATTTCTATGCTGTAATATTTTTACATAAGCTTCAAAATTGATAAATATCTAATTGGGGGATAATCCTATATGCATTCATAATTCATGTATTTGTATTTGCTTTAGTCAGGAAGACTTAAAGTTCATATTAACATTCTTTCTGTATCCCTAAGGCACAATCCTTTGCTTACTTAGCACACTGGAAGGCCCATTTAATGCAGGCAAATTAATTTCTAAGTAAATAGGAACATGATTACATCTTATGTTTATCTCACTTTTAAAGGAGTAAAAATACATTTCATATTCTTTTTTAACTATTGGTTTCCCCCATGTAAGACAGGAAGTCCTCAAGTTACAACCATTCATTTAGTAAACAAAGTTACAAAGGTGCCAAAAAAAGTGACTTATGATCGTTTTTCACACTTACGAACATTGCAGCATCCCGATGGTCACCTCATCAAAATTCATACGCTTAGCAACTGGCATATATTTATGGCAGTTGAAGAGTCCCAGGGTCACGTAACCAACTTTTGCAACTTTGACACGCAAAGTCAATGGGGAAGCCAGATTCATTTAACAATCATATTATTAACAACTGCAATGACACAACTATGGCAAGAAAAATGGTAAAATGTGGCAAAATTCACTTGACTGTCTTGCTTAGCAATGGAAATTTTAGGCTCAATTGTGGTCATAAGTAGAAGACTACCAATATTGTGAAAAAGCTTGACAGGGCCTCCAGCTCTTTAATTCAAAAGTTCCTGCAGATATATCCAAATACGGGTAGACATATATGGTCCAAATCATGCAATCGGATTATCTTTTAATGGAATATATTGCCTTTGCACAATAATCCAAATTTTTCCTGAAATATTTCATTTTAAAAACATGGATAGCAATAAAATTAATACCCCATTAGCCATGAACTCAAAATAAATTTTAAGAGGCAGGAGGAAAGGTAGGTAAGAAAAGAATTGACTTGAAATTCTCAAACTAGAAGTATCCTAGGGTCTATCATTGGGGCATCCCAGCATCTTCCCTATATGTCTGACAGTGCCTAATACTGAAAATATAAATGAATTTTGCATAAAAAGGAACCAAGGCCACTGCCAAAATATCCGAAAGATAATATAACACCTTTATTATTGGTCCTGAACTGCAAAGGTTTTGTAAATTAAATCATTTGAATTACAGGTATGCCCAGTGATGAATATATCCCTTCTCTCCCATCATATGGAAGCTATACTTTGGATATAGTAAATCGGGAAAGAGCATGTTTAATTATCCATCTGTTTAAAATACCTTAAAGGGGTTAATATAGAAATTCATCCGAATATATATATGAATGTCAAATCAATATCCATTTTTAAAGTTTCTTTTCCATAAACCCATTTGGATCTTGAAACACCTGTTTATATTAAAACTGAGATAAAGAATTTCAGATATTTACATTTACAAACCATCTTTATTTGCACTAATTATTTCAAGAATTATTAAACTATCCTTCTTATTAAACTATCCTTTTACCAAGTTCCTTAAGTTAATTAAAGCCTATGGGAAGTATCTGGGATTTATTCTGGTTTATTTAGTAATCTGATAGCGGTATGTATCAAATTTTTGATCCTTATCAGTAAATGTTACTGTGTTTAACTCAGTAAATACAGTAAAAAGTGTTTATCATTTCTATACCCTGATTATCCTTATTCTGCTGGGCAAGACAAGCCAGTGTTTCCAGTATCAAATTAAACAGAATATCAGAGAATAAGTATCCTTGATTAAATAATTCTATTTGTGAAAGCCCTGGCCAAAGAATGGGAATAGTACACTGTAATCCAATTCATAGAAAAAGGAAATCCATATTTATCTAAAACTTCCTCCAAAAATTAGAATTATATTGTATTGGAGGCTTTTTTACATCCAACTGACCACCTCTGCAAAATTCAATTTTTCAATGGAATTTTTGCATTCAATATAATACAAATTAACAGTCTAATAATATAGTTTATGGTTGCCCTTTCATGAAACCAAATTGTACAGAATGAACAATTGGCAACAATTTAACTATCAAAACTTAGCATTCACATCTAACAAAAAATATGACAGTATGTACAATCAGCAGAAGTTTTATCCGTCTTAAAAATCTTGGTGATACAAGAAAGGAAGACAGAAAAGCATAATTATAAATCTCCAACAAGCAATATGCACCATATACCATTCAAAAGGATAATAATCAGCACTGCCAGCCTTTTCATTTTTCTTGTACTTAATTATTATTATTTCCTGATAGAATAAAAGAAGAGCTGAATAAAGAATATGATAGTGTGTTACCTTTGGGGGAAATTGTATTTTCAAAAGGATTAATTTCTCAGTGACTTTTAAAACAGTAGTTGACTGTACAGTATATACATCTTTTAAAATTTTGCTTTGTTGAAGCGGTTTCAATCAAGCAGAATTATCCTTTTTCCTCTTTCTCTTGCTCACAAGACAGTTGCTTTATAAGATTCAGTTAATATTCTATTTCAATTGCCTCTAATAGAGTATTAACTAATAATTTAGCAACATAAGAAATTTATATAATTTGATTTTGTATATGCATAATGCATATACATGCATACACACACACACACACACACACATATACGTATGTATATATATACACATACTCACACATATCTATGCATGCACATTCAAAAGTTCCTTAACTATGTTTTCAAAATTTATCCATGAAGTATAAACAATAATCCAATCATAATATGCCTTAAAAGTATTCCAAACTATCATTAATCCTGCAGAGTATATTCTTGTATATTTTTATGCAAACTAATATTTAAAATCTTATTTTACCTGTCTAATGTCAATCTCCCATTAATGTTATAATTAACTACCATCTTACACTTTCTGGAGCTTGATTGGGTGTTGCAATAAGACTACAATTATCTATTTCATCAAATATAAGGACAATAACAAAACAAGTTTTGCTTTTTTAAAAAAAAAAGATTTTTAAAATGTATTTTCTTGCTGAGAAATCACCCTATACTTACCAAATTAAGTTCTTACAAATACTTCCCATGTATTAAATTTAGCTAAACAGTGTTGTGATCCAAAATTTGCTTTAGATCTTCACACATAATTATCTGATCAACTGCCCAGCTAAAGATAAACTCAAAATCTCTATATAAAATATGTAGATGAACCTAATTCTAATTAAAATGTTGGCTCTAAAATTATGTGGATTGCAGTCAAAGTAAAATATACTAAATATGCGATGGTTGGTTTACTCTAAAATGTGCTTTGATATTTCAGAAAACACTTTGGTGGAAAATGCTGAATAGTACTGGGACAAATGGTAATTGTACTCAAGGAATCAGTTCTAACTACCGAAATAGTAAAATAATTTTGAAATAATAATAATAATAACATAATTATAATATGATAACAGAAGACCTGCATATTGTGCAGGTCAGAAGGAGGGCTGAGAAAATATCTACAGACCCCTCATATCCTGGACATAAAACTGTTTCAATTCCTCCCCTTGGGATGCCAGTATAGGGTATTACATGCCAAAACAACTAGACATGGGGACAGTTTTTTCTCTTGTTCCATTACTCTGCTGAACACCTAGTTCTCACAATACTATCTTACTTCTAAGTACATTTACCCATGTTGTATGACTGTGGTAGTAGTAGTATCCTTCTTATCTTCTTTATTATCCCCTCATTGGTATTATTATTAGGATTATTACTGCTCTGTCGCTTTGCATGTACACTGAGAGCTTCTGCACCAGAAACAAATTCCTCGTGTGTCTAATTACACTTGGCCAAATAAAGTATTCTAATATTTTAATCTTCTAATCTAATCTTCTAATCTTACATATCTAGGGAGAGACGCAGCTCTCAGCAGCTTGAAACAATTTCTTAAACAACTGGTGTTACGAAATCACATGGATGGGCCATAAGTATCTTTGGTGGAATGTGTATGGCACATGACAAGAAGGTGATGGATATGGCATGAATCATGGCAGAAGCAATTGGAGTTAGTTTTTTAGTTTTAAAAGTAATAGTAAAATGCACATAGTTCAGGCTCAGGCATCCTGTCCTTTCATCTACTTTAGGTCACAAACATAATCATAATTTGAATTGGTTTTGAAGTACTGCTGAAAACTCTAAAAGGACACATACCAAGTGCTAGAAAATATTTCACATACCATAATCAGTGAGTTTAAGAACACCAACAAAAGGGACTTGCAAGACCTAATTCAAATCATTTGTTTGTATGTAATCCATGTTAAATCAGTTTTTACAAATATCTGTAAC
This sequence comes from Ptyas mucosa, assembly GCA_012654045.1. Classification (NCBI taxonomy): domain Eukaryota; kingdom Metazoa; phylum Chordata; class Lepidosauria; order Squamata; family Colubridae; genus Ptyas; species Ptyas mucosa. The sequence continues at coordinate 35,078,623 of WNWU01000012.1, forward strand.
GGTTCATTCGGCAGCAAATGAAGTTCACTTGCTCACAAAATTCACATTGGTGTGAATCTTGCTCATTCTTACAGAAATCTGAAAAAATATCATACGTTTAGAACTCAGTTTGAAGTTCAGAGCTCAAATTCTCAGCTGCACATAGAATTAAAGATTGCGATTTTAGGTAGGATTTAAAATTTACATTCTTCAAAGTTAAAATTACTTTTTGATTTTACAACTCTTATGCTTCTTTTATTGGTGCTTTGACTAAAATATGAATTTTATTTCCTCATGAATTAATAAATACTAGCCTAGAAATCAATTCACTGTTCTTAGAGGCCTTTCTCATTTCTAGAATCTTTAATGTATCAGTATAGTCAATACTGCAGTGTTTTTCAACCTTGGCAACTTTTAAGATGCGTGCACTTCAGCTCCCAGAATTCCAATGCCAACATGCTTAAATTTGCCACACATCTTAAAGTTACCAAGGTTGAAAAACACTGCAGTACAAACTTTTCAGAAACCACAAGCAGTGCCATTATTATTATTATTATTATTATTGGTTAATCTTTAGGGAGATTCACAGCCTTTGAGGCTGGTTAATAGCTCAGCAGCTCGAGTCCTAACCAAGGACCTAGGAACTGTTAAGGTATCGTCAGAGGTATCGTCAGAGGATGTAAGCTGTTCCGAGTAAGGTGTTTTTTTGTAGAATCAAAATGTTCAAGTCCGGTAAATTTAGAATTTCTAAATAGCAGGATGATGATGATGATGATGATGATTATTATTATTACTTTATTCATTAAACATGAAACTCAGTCAACTGAACATTCAAAAATGCATCACAAATACCATTGACTGGTGCTAATGGTTGATACGGGTTGCTGCCAGTGTCCTAGGTATCAACCAAAGTACCTTCCTAAGATGCATGATGTTCCAAGTAGCACAGTTTTTTGCAGTTCCACTGGTGTTATTGCAGGAAGCTGCAATTTGTTGATGTATCTTATAAAATTCTTGGACATGGTACCAAGTGCCCCGATAACAATTGATATCACTGTTACATGTTTCATCCATAGCCGTGTAGTTTTGAAGGCCAGGTCGCGATATTTCATGATTTTTTTCCAGTTCTTTTTCTTCAACTCTGGCATCTCCTCGTACCGCGATGTTAATAAATTGTATGTTTTGGTTTTCAACAACTGTGATATTTGGCGTGTTGTGTTCCAAGTAACGATCCATCTGTATTCGAAAGTCCCACAAGACCTTCACCGTCTCATTTTCTATAACTTTTTCCACTTTATGTTCCCATGACTTTTTGGATACAAGAAAGTCGTATTTTTTACATAATGACCAGTGGATTAATTTAGCAACTCGGTCGTGTCTCAGTTTGTGTGATTTTACTGCATTCACATATTAAATGTGAAACAGTTTCAGCTTTGTTGTTGCAAAGTTGGCATTATTATTATTATTATTATTATTATTATTATTATTATTATTATTAT
>WNWU01000012.1:35080110-35127772 GCA_012654045.1 Ptyas mucosa
ATTATTATTATTATTATTATTATTATTATTATTATTATTATTATTATTATTATTTGAAGTGTTTATGAAAAGGAAGCCAGCTTGATTCCATTGGCCCACATACTGTATACTCAAGGCCCCATGTAGAAATGGAATTAACTTGCATCAGAATGTCAGAAAATTGTTAGAACAAATTGAATCCAGACTAAATTGCAAAAAAAAGTAGATCCACTGATTGAAATCCTGCCGATTTCAATCATGCATGACTAAATCTATTCAGCTCCCTGTGTATTTAAACTTTGGCTTTTTCATTAATACTACACAGATCCTTATGAGAATAACCAAACAGGATATTTTATTTCACTTTTTAAAAGTTGTTTACCATCTTTTCTTTTCCAGTTCTCAAAGCAGAGTGACTACAGTATGCTCTTCATGGGGCAGCCCTTGAAATGAGTCCAGAAATTGGAAATGATCAAGGCAGCGGGGTGATGTTGAAACAGTTGTTCTGGGTACTGACTGCTGAGTCCAATTCAAAACAATCACTGTGGCCTATAAAATAATGCATGCCTTAGTCTCAAATTAGTTTCGGGGCTATTTACCCCAGTGCAGTCTGCCCCATCCTTTCTAAATAACCTTTTTCAAGTCCTGCCATTGGTAAATTTAACAGTAACCACGAATTCTGTTTCTGTGTGGGGTTTAGACCATATGTGGGACATTGGGATTGAAGCTGGCCTCTTCTTCATTACAATTCAAAAATACAATATATTGTAACCTATACATTTTAGAATTCAGAATTGTCAACATTGCTGGTTTTTAATATGAAAACATTGGACCACACAAAACTTTCAGCAGTACAGCAAGTACCGGTAGTTAAAATGTTGACCCTTGGTTCCTTGAAACATTCATACTGTGTTCCATTCTAGTAGGAAAAGACTTTCAGAATTGTATTTGGATGCCCAAAAAAGTGCTCCTCATAAATCCTGTGTTCTTGGCCATTGAATATGAGCTAACAGGAATGCGCTGTACAAGCAGTCTTACAACAGTTTGTTTAGTGACTGTTCAAAGTTACACCGGCACTGATAAAAAGGACTTATGACCGTTTTTCACACTTATGACCATTGTGGCATCCCCATGGCCACATGATCAAAATTCAGATGCGTGGCAATTGACTCATACTTATGACTGTTGCAGTGTCCTGGAGTCATGTGATCATCTTTTGCAACCTTCTGACAAAGTCAATGGGGAAACCAGGTTCACTTTACAAGGGTGATTGCATTGGCACAATCACTGCTGCACCTATTGGTACCTCATTAAAGAAGCCTTTTCCTGGGCGGGTATGGCAGCCCTGCAGATAAGCAAGGTAGCTATCTCCCTAGGATAGGAAAGTCGTGAACAAAAATCAATCATCTCTTTTGCTTGGTGTCCTTGGAGAGCAGGGGTTCAAGCGCATAGCACCATTTTAATAAATAAATAAATAAATGTTATAATGGAGTACATATAGATTCACATTCATAGAGAGCCCTACCTCCCAAAGCCGCCTAGATGATGTTAGAATTACTAAAGGGCTGCATTCTAGTTAAGAATGTTAATGGGAATTTGTCTGGTGGGGTCAAAAGGAGCAGTTGTTCCACCTTCAGAACCAAGGACAGTCTTATGGTGGATGAGCACGGATAAGAGAAGACTCATTCCTCTGAGGAACTGGTGCACCTGGGGGTGGCTAATTAGTGATAGGAGGATAGATCGCCCCTCCCTCCCCAGCAATTGTCTGTGACCACAATGTGTTTGCTGCTGACCCCTTTTGCAGTGCCATTTGTAAGAATCCCAATTGTTCATGGAACCTGTCAGTGTCTCCTGTACCATAATTAAAAGACACACTTCAGTGGTGGCTAAGTATTTAGAACCCATGAAGATGCTCAGCATGGGGCCTGGAAAACCAGAATCTTTTTAATGTTCCCATGTAATTTCCAAGCACAAGGTTGTAGCAAGCCCAGATGTAGAATGGAGCCTTGAATAAGAATATCTGCTTTTTGTTTTGGGGAGGGCAGAGTGCAAGAACCCATCCCTTAAGTTTTCCTAAGAATTCCAGAACTGTCTTCCATAACCTTGCTTGTGTGCAAAAGAGGCCTCAAAATGTTTGCAGTTGTCCACCCAACTGGGAAATATTTGTGTCAATTCAAGGAACATTTCCTTGTTGTTGTTTTTTCTCCAAGAAAGCATTATTCAAAACAGTAACATCTTGAGGTATTTGCTGGAATAATTATATTTGTCTGTGCTGGCAAATGCGTAGATGGCAAATGCAGTACTTTAAATAGATTTGTTGTGGTTTAAGCCTTCAAGGAATATAGCGCATTTTAGTCAAGCACAATGCATTATGTTCAAAAAATAGGTATATTTACTCATGATTGAAAATGAAATGACAAAAACAAGTGGGTGGCTAATTCTAATATACAATATTGAAGCCATTTGGTAACCCAGGGATTCCTAATTGGCCTTAAAGTTACTATCCTTTATATGGAAATTTCAGAACTTCATACTATAAGTAATTCGAATTTCCTTCTTTAGACCTCAGGAAGGGTAACAGATTTTCAACAATAGGTTTTTAAACTACTACAGTGAATTTTTGAAAAATTACAATTGGTTGTCCTTGGGATATTGCTTGATGTAAGGATTGCAATGTGAATAGTCACAGATTACGTTTTGCTCTCAATAGCATTTGGCTCCACGTTTTGTTTTGCTTTTTCATTCTAGAACACAAGTGCATCTGCCGACTGCGGAAAACCGTGAGATGAATTGGGTTGAAACTCAGACTGGTAAACAGCACCATCAATCTCTTAAACTTTATTACTTTTGGCCGTAGCTGGGGCTCGTCTTCTAGGTCCTATCGGGCCAGGCATGTGGCAGTTTCAAGATTGCCAGCTTGCATCATTGGGGCAGTTGGACTGGAGAAAGTAGAGAATCGTATCTGTGGTGCTTTGTAGCAAATGTGGCCCCATAAAACCGAGTAAGTGGGAGAAGAGAACTGCACTGCCTCCTGCCTTCAGCAGTTCCGAGTCTGAACCACCCACTACTATTTTTGGCATGTTGCTGCTTGGCTGTACCCTAAGGGTATGAATTGGATTGTTCAGCCAAGCCTTAATCAGACTGCATTCAAAGAGAGGGTGGAAAGAATGAGAAAATGGGCACTTAAGAGCGTTCTGGCATCTCTGTCAGAGGCTGAATGGCAGGTTTGCATCTGCTTGACTAGCTGCTATCAGTGTAACTTCCCATTTTCTGCACCGGGGCGGCTGGGCTGTTTGCTGTCTTGTGAACCTTAGCACATGGCTCTGCTGATAAGAATTCCAACCCCCATTTTCAGTGGGGTTTTTTTCCCCCTGCTGAAGGGCGAAACAGGTTTGGAAAAGCAAGACTCTGCCTCGGAGAGCCCTTGTTGCTTTCACTCCCCATCTCGGCTTGGCAAGCGTACAAACATTTGTAAAGCCCATCCCATCTATTTTCAGCCTTGCCAGGAGGGGAGAAGGAAAAGTTCTGTAAAAGGCCTTCCCTATTTATGGCTCCCTCTCTTGCAACAAAATGTTACCATCATTGCATGCCGCTCCCTTTCCCAGCCAGTTACATTTAAGGAGAAACTTATTTAGAAAACCTAATTTAAGACTTATTTCATCCCAGAGTCACAACAGCACAAACGGTTGGCAATAAACAAGCAATTTTTAGCATCTGTGGGTGGAGCAAATGTTATATTTTGTAAACGAACTCCAGCCTTGGAGTGTTTGCTGTAATTCAAGGGCAAGGCAGGACATTTTGAATGCTTCTGCTTATCTGCAGTCACGCTAGAGCTGAGAGCTCCCCCTCGGATTTTGGAGGCCGCACTCGTAGGAAGTTTGAGCAGTGGCCTAAGAAGGTTACTATGAGAGATTTGTCTTATGAATTGCTCTGTGACTTCAGAGACGGCCTTGAGCCTTTCCTGTATTCTGTTGATATTTTCTTTTGCTCCCCTGCAGCATCTGCCATTGTGTATTTGTCACTCCCAAACAGTTTCTCTACAGTTGATAATGGTTTCTACTGAGCTTCTTGATGTAATTCCTTAGAATGTTGGAAGAGTAATCAGTTTGCTGTCTACACATCTCTCTCTCCCTCTGTTTCTCTGCTTCTCTCCAATTGGTTTTTAAGATCTGTCTTCCCTGGATTGGCCTTTGGGGTCTTTTTTTCCAGCCTGTCTCTATCTCTACTTCAGTGGTAGAGTCTTACAACTCATCCTATTGCAATTGACAACCAGGGCACTGAGGAACTTTTAAGCCACTTGCCTTGTCTGGTAAAGAAGCTCTACAGCAAAGCCTTTTTCAACTCTGCTGCCTCCAAAGCTGAGGAAGCTTTCCTTACCGAACAAAAGATGGCATTTAATTTCGTTGTACGAGGTGCAATGATGACCAAGTAAACTAAACTAAAAATACTTATCCCAGAATTTAAAAGATACAATGAGGCCACTTTCATTTTCACCCACTCCATATCCAGATCTCTCGGCTCTTTACTAAGAAGCTGCAAAAGGGGTACAAGTAGGAAGCCATGTGCCATCTCTTGATAAAAAGTTCAAATGCAAAGCTGGGAACGGCAGGTTCAATTATATCTGCAGGAGTTTCTACATGGTGCTGACCACCTATGTTGGAAGATTGAGAAGTGTAAATACAGAATTGCTAGTAACACAAAGGAGTGGAGTTTAGATGGATTTGACTATCGCTGCTGTTCTTTAACCACTTAATGCAAGAGCGCTGGTGCTAGGCAGCTTTACAAAAAGAACTGCACATGTTGATAAGTAACTTGGTGCCACTCTGCGTAGCCAAAAAGATCTTCCCCATTCAAAAGTAGCATCTCCTTGACTAACAGGCCTGGAGTTTCCCCCCATGGTTGCATGTCAGGACTGGATACAAACCAAGCACACCATCTTCCTTCTTCTGACAAGGCATCAAGCTGGCTGCTGCAGAGCTACTGCTCTACAATAAAAGGACCACAGCCAGTAGACTGTTCTCTGTACAATTCCATCATATGGTCTTTTGGAGGTAAAATCCCTTGGGTCAAGCTTGATTCCTTGTGACTTCATGGAGAGGCCATAGGATGGACAAAACACAGAAGGTGCTTTGAAAGTGATACGATGCACTTGCTACACCTGCCAAGGATTCCTTACTTGTACACATATTTTCCAGGGACTGCAGGGTGCCATAAAAGTCCAGGAAGAGGCTTCTTTCATGAGGAACCAACAGGTACATCGATTGTGCTGATGCTTTCTTCAAAATGCCTTTTCTGCCTCAAATCTGACTTGCCTGTGTAATTTTCTTGCCACCAGTATGTAAGCAATATCAAGTATACCAGTATATCAAGAAAGCTTGATATTGCCTTCTATCATAATTTTTTTTCCTGCTTGCCAGTTTAGCCTGAGTCCTGGCTAACATCTTCGATCAACTGGAGTCCTGAGTGGTGCAGTGAACTAATTCACTGTTAAGATCAGCTGCCTGCAATTACTGCAAGTTCGAATCCCACCAGGCTCAAGGTTGACTCAGCCTTCCATCCTTTCTAAGGTTGGTAAAATGAGGACCCAGATTGTGGGGGCAATAAGCTGATTTTGTATAAATATACAAAAGTATGAAGGCTATTGCTTAACGCATTGTAAGCCGCCCTGAGTCTCCGGAGAAGGGCGGCATATAAATCAAATTTTAAAAAAAAACACCTGTGCTTACATCTTTTAGGATCAGCCAAGTTTGGCTATCTGCTGGCACCCAAGACTAATAACAGTAAATTCCACCAGGAGCAATGGAGCCTGCCTACTTCCTCACCCATCCCTACACTCCCAAATTACATGAGCATATGATTGTTGAGTTAGGAGTGGTGTGGTGGCCTAGAGGTGGAGCTCTCACCTCACAATCAGGAGGCTGTGAGTGCGATCCTAGGTAGAGGCAGATATTTTTCTCTCTGGGCACACTGAGAATATATCAGCTGAACAAAACTCTGCATTGGCGACAGGAAGGGCATTTGGCCATAACACACTGTTAGCTCCATTCAGTTGCCCAGACTCCACCCCGCAAGGGATTGTGGGGTGGTTAAAAGAAGATGATGATGATATGATTGTTGAGTTAATATGAAAATCAAATTCCAACCAACACATCTGATTTCATAGTACAATACTTTGCACATCTACTCAGAGGAGAAATCCTTCCTCCAAGTTCAATGGGACTTACTCCTTGAGAAGTGCTTACAAAGCAGCAGTGTAGAAGGTCAACTTGCCACGGGACAATTCCTTGCAGGACAAGAGTTACACTAATATCAAAGAAATGGTGGAGTAGAATCTTTTTAAAAAGGATGCAAAAGGAGGAACAAAATGAAATGTGAATCACAAAAATTAAAATAATTTAAAACTTATTTTAAATAATTAAATTGAATTCTTAAATTGTCCAGTGGCGAGTTGTCCCACAGCAAGTTGGCCATGGTGAGTTGGCTGCAGCAAGTTGTCCCATTCCGAACAGGTACTCCTCATTCAGTCATTGGACAAAGTTAAATGCGATCATGTTTGAGATGTCTACAGGTCCTTCAATTCTTCACGTTATGAATGAACAGTAACTCAGTTTGCATTATTTACTAGCTAGAAGCCTCATTATTTACAAAGCACAAATTCATTTTTGTTCATCTAAATTGCCATAGTATCCCTTCATTGAACCTTTTTTCCATCACTGTAAACAGCAATCAACTAGTAAGTCATACTTCCTCCCAACCTTTTCTTTAAGAGAAATTATAATTAAAGGTCTTTTTTGTGTGTGTTTTGTTTTCTAGAAATATATTTGCCTGGAAAACAATTATCCACATTTAAATCTGTCTGTAGGATTAGCTCACCTTCAGTTTGTTCCACAAGAACTGAAGCCAGCAAGAAACAATTAACTTATGGATCGTGTAATACCAAATGTCCAGAATGAGAGATTGGTGTGAGCATGACCATAAAGCCAAACAGCTTTATAGAACATGACAATGGGGAGGATTTAAATCTTTCCACCCACCCCTTGCTAACCCTCCTGGGAATTGGTCATTTGTCTGAAAATGATTAGACTTGTAATCCAGCCTCCTTGCAGGAGGTACCATATTGGAGAGGGTAACATTAAAAGAAGATCTGAATCTGGAAGAACGTTAGGAGTAAATGCAGTTTGTTAGAGAAGCAGTATTAGATTTGGAGAGTGTTCTGTGCTGAATAAATCTAAACAGGTTTCCTGTTATGAATCTTATTCTGGATTTATTTCATTGGACCCACTGTGTGGAACCCAAAGTAAAAGTGGTCTGCCAGCAGCTGCTTTCCAGTTGAAAAGTAACAATAGAGCTTTGTCTGGAACCTGTCTCTGGGAAATCCCAGTCTTGGTGAGAAAGGATTACCGTCTGGCATTAGGACTTCTAACATTTGTTGCAAGCACTGTTCCAGGGAATGGGCGTGAAAAAAGCAAGTGCTTTCTAACCAGTATGTCTTCCCTTAGATTCTCTCAGCAAAAGTAGGCCAAGTCCATACTGTATGTGACAGCTGTTCCACTCCACTGCCAATTCTTAACAACAATGCCAAAGTCTCACATTCAATCTCTTCACCAACATTGAGGGGTATGATCCAATCTAATTTAAGCAACATGATCTTCCTTGATTTCCACATAAATGATCTTCAAGTAATTATCCAAAACCCAACCTTATTTTTCCATTGGTTTTCATTAAAAAACATCAAACACACATTATCTCAATTTCTTCTTCTGCCTCTCCCTGAGCTGTCTTATTTTTCTTGAAAACAGTTGCCTTGGAGACCCTACAAGGTGGCATGATGGGTGACACAGGGAAGACTCCAGAGAGGACCAATGAGGGAGGACCTCTCTGCCTTTATACCCTGCTGGGACGAACAACTTTAGATGCGGCATTCGAGGCCTTCAAGAGGAGTGGTTAACAATGTCATTAAAGTGATTGGGGTGAAACATTGGGGCCAGTTTTGTATTATTTATGTATTTTATTTATTAATTAGATTTATATGCCACCCATCTTGCCTAGAGGTGACTGTTAAGAGGTGAATTGGGTTCCTTCATGCTTTTATTCATGCTAGGCATTCTTTTTTGTACCTTAAATCCCAAACAGACCACACCATTCTCATTTTGTGACGGTCTGGGTTTGAAAGAATGTAATGGTTTCACAAAGCTTCTGGAATTCTTTATCCCTTAAAATCCACTGAAAGGAAACAAAAATTTGATTTCATCTATTTGAGGAGAAGAGTCCATTTGTACCCTGTAGATTGCCCATCCTTGTTCTGCTGGATGTGTACAGAAAAAGCTCTTCCTTCTGTTCAAACAATGGCCAATCTGAATCCAATTAATTACAGAATTAATGCTATGTACCATTGAAAAAGAAAACAGTGGCTGTCCCTGATTTATACATGTTTGCACATAATAGTGATTCCACAGCTGCTGCTGAGTAAACATCTCCATGACAAATTGATGTGCTCTAGATATCACTTTGGACAGTGTTGGTCATCTGTTAAGAGAAGAAAGAAAGCATGTGTGTAAGGAGAAGCAATAAGAGGTTAAAATGTGAAATTTTGCATTTTTCCATGGAAGAAGCTTTCCTATAGCCATATGCTCAATGGCGATCTGATTGAAACACTCCCAGCCATCGAACTTAATCCCTTGCATATGAGAATTTGCCCTTGCATATGAAAATTGATCTGACTAGAAATAGCAGCAAACCTACCTGATATCCCTTCAAATGAAAATCAATGACAGTTAATAATTAAAGATGGATAGGACATGATTGCAGAAGCACCTGGTTTTTAGATTTTGGGCAATATTTATTTATTGCCAATGATCCTGCTACAGCTGAATAGCAAGTGCTTTGTATGAGGGAGCTCCAACAATCAGCCTCTAACTGGAGTAGATTGAGATTTTAAAAAAGATTGTTTGACTATGGGGATTAGGCAATATAGAACTAGATGGACCTATTGCCTGACAACACGGTATAAACAATTTCAGAGCTTTTCTAGTGATGCATCGCTTGACATAAGTCAATCTATACTTGCATTCATATTCATAAGAATACAGGTTACTAAATGGATGGTTGTTTTTAATCTAAAGTACTGCTTAGCTGCACTGCAGTAGAATTAGAATTGTGCTTCATTCTGTACATTTGATATCCCAGACTACTGATGAGCAGAATAGCGGCAGGGGAAGATGTTTGCAAAGGAACAAGTCCTGATTCACATGAGAGGATTACCCAATATCTAAATTTGAACATATTGAGGGCTAGATGCCGCATCAAAAGAACGTATCTTTCCTTTTATGTACACTGAGAGCGTATGCACCAAGACAAATTCCTTGTGTGTCCAATCACACTTGGCCAATAAAAAAATCTATTCTATTCTATTCTATCATCATTCACATGGTGACTTTGTTATGGCTGTGCCATTCAGATCAACTACTGCGGATAGCACTTTGGTTACAGTTCCACCTCCAGTTCCGTGCTTTTACTTGCAGTCAGATGGCATTAACAAATATTAAATTATACATATACATTTATAAAGGAACTCATTGTTCATCTACAGGAGGGAAGAAACTGTTCCAACAATACACATTAAGTGAGAGCCTTAATACAAATTAAAAAGAGCCCGTGGCCACTGATGTTATGAAAATACCAACCATCAAAGTAAAATATGAATATAATGCTTAACTGCATAATCTACAGGAAGAGTTTTGTGCATGGAAACCAATTATTAAGTTAGTCCATTGCAGCAAAAGCAGAAACTGGCTGTGTTCACAGAGAATATTACTAGATTAATGATGAGTATTAATATGATTATTAAATCTAATAATAATATTATGAGATAAAACTATCTTCTGAGTTTGTTCAGTACATTGAACTTTAACCCAACCAGATAGACCAAATTTGCTCTAGGCTGGAAGAAGAAACGGAAACATTTTGCAAACATGCAAACATTCCATTTTTAAAGAAGTTGGGCACGCATGTTGCATGACTACACTTGTTTTGCCATTATCTGCTTGTGCAAGGATTCTGAAACTTAATACAATTGTCTGGCTTTACACAGGACCATGAATCAAAAAAATTTTGCACGACATCCAGCTGCCTGCAATTACTGCGAGTTCAATTCTGACCAGGCTCAAGGTTGACTCAGCCTTCCATCCTTTCTAAGGTGGGTAAAATGAGGACCTGGTTGTGGGGGCAATAAGCTGACTTTGTATAAAAATATACAAAAGTATGAAGGCTATTGCTTAACACATTGTAAGCTGCCCTGAGTCTCTGGAGAAGGGCAGCATACAAATAAATAAAAAAATAATAAAATAAAATAAAGGTGTCTCCCTTGGTCATATAAACACAGCTGGAGTGTTATGGCATTTTCAAGGCTGTCAGAAAATTATCCTTCTCTGTTGGATCCCCGAAATGGCATCTTTGAACAAATGCTGACCTCGTTTGAGAAAGTCTGGTATTGCATGCAAGAATCCCAGGTCAACACAGCTGTTCAGGTTCACCTTTAATAATCCTTATGAAGAAAAGGTTTAACGGTTAGAAGCTAATGGCACGTAAAAACTTTGCACCAATAAAGCAGGCATTTCTTCAAGTACAGTTACTATCCTCTGGCATGATTCTAATCCTACCCTTTTTTAAAACAATGGAAATTGTTTTAAAGGTTAAACTGTTAAACTGGTTCGGTAGTAAAAGGGGAGGTTTAGTTGTTAAACTGTTAAGTATTAAAGGTTAAACTGTTCGGTAGTAAAAGGGGGTTTGGTTGAATCATAGGTGTCAATTTGGCAGGGCTGAGTAGAGTCAGGTAATAGATGTCACTCAAACCCTAACAGGTAAACAAAATAAAAGTGTTAGTACTTTTTAGTGCGGCATAGTGAGCTGAAGGATGCAGTATCTGTATGAAAGCCAGGGTGTTCCATCCATACTGAATAGCTTTGTTGAATTGCTGATCTGTGCATGAACGTGTTGAACATACCTCTTTCCCACAAGACTTCATTGTATGCATATGCACAAGAGCTGTGACAACAAGCTATATCTAAGCCTGGTTTGCCCTGTGCTTAACCACATAAAAGTTCATTCTGCAAAGGGATGAAAATAATACATTTGTGATATACTTTTTTCAGGTTTGCCAATTCTGGCACGAGTGTTTTGGATGTTTCCTTCTTCTCCACCGAAAAGTCAACTATATCCTGAAGACCTGAACGGTTTCCATTCTTCTTTTTGGCAATGTCAATTAGCATGCTGCAATGAAACTGCATTTGAGAAGCATCCCAGATCAGTTCTGTAAAACAGCGATGTATGCACTTTCATCCTCTTCTATGACAAACTATTCCTTTTCTTGAGAAACATCAAGGTTATTCTGCTCCTAGGAATAGAATAGAATAGAATAGAATAGAATAGAATAGAATAGAATAGAATAATTTTATTTCTATACCGCCCCTCTCCCGAAGGACTCGGGGTGGTGCACAGCCAAGTAAAAACACAATACAAATATCCCAATTAAATTTAAAAATTATTAAAATTATTACATTTATGGCCAAAATTCATTAAAAACCCAAAAATTTAAAACTCCGAATTTAAAACTCATTTACAAAGATAGCTCTGCTTGTCGGAAGAGCAGAGTCTTGAGGGCACAGCGAAAAACTCGGAGGTCAGAGATTGTGCATATTTCCGGGGGCAGTTCGTTCCAAAGGGCAGGAGCTCCCACAGAGAAGGCTCTCCCCCTGGGTGTCACCAGCCGACATAGTTTGGCCGACGGCACCCTGAAGAGTCCCTCTCTGTGGGAGCAAACTGGTCAGTGGGAGGCTATTGGTGGCAGAAGGCGGTCTCTTAAGGAAGGAAGACTTGGGCTCTCTAACTGTCATTATTCTGTAGTAATGTGGTCTCTGCCCAGAGTGATTCAGAATTGTTCTGTAACTGCTTTGTATTCTTTCGGCAGAAACGAAAATAAGTTCTGCTTATAATACTCAATGTTTGGCATAGCTGTGTTTAGGGAGTCTAATAAGACAACAGAAGCAGCATCAACTGCAGCGTGAAGCAGGTAGTTCGAAGTCACTGACTGTACAGAATTAGTTTTTGAAGTCCACCTTACGGCGCAAGATAAGTCTCAGATGTCTTATTCTTGCTGAAAGTCTTCATGCCAGGCAAGATCTTTCATGGAGTTCTGAGGTTTTCAAGTCAGTTATTTTACTCATATGTTTTCTATACATATAATTACTTATTCATATACTTTGTGTCATGTATTTCTCAACATGAAATACAGTAAACATATGCTATATTTATGGCCCTCTCCCTTCTCAAGAACTCGTATTCCCTTCAGACATTCATTCTATGCTCCATCATAGCTTTGGCCACAGCACCGGTTCAGAAGATTCAAGTAACAGAGCACACTTTTCAAAACAGGAGGCAGAGATTTTGCAGTTCTGCCACAAATTTCTTAAAAATCCACACATTTCATAAAGCCCAAACCTCCCACCACCTTCAGCAGACACATCCTAAAAACATATGTATTGCCTGAGCAGAAGAGCAAGAACTGCTTCTGGTTTGAGTCTTCCTCAAGAAGATCACACTTCCTCTCTTCAGTGCAATCTGGTGGTGGCTGTTTCAACCTACAGCTTCAGTTGAGAGATGGAAAGGGGTAGGAATTGCAGTGACTTCAGGACTCTGAGCTTCAGGAAGTGATTTCCTTTCTTGGCATCACTTGCTGGAGCCTGATGACACCATTTCGTTTGGCAGTCAAGACCAGATTGGAGGCCAGCACTGAAAGAAGTCATTGCCCTGTCACAGCCACCCACAGAACATGACTGAGTTTACTTACTACATTAAAGAAATGTGTTTGGGTAATTTGTGATTCAGTATACTGAGTTACCCAAATAATGATGCTAATTTATGGTATAGTGCACTGTTGATGAACCTTATTGGCACCAAGTGCTGAAATGGGAGTGTGCGCGCAGTGGAGTGCCGGAAACAGGAACAGCAGTTGGCCAGCACGCTCATGAGCACGCCAGGAAGCTGAGCTTCTGGTTTCTGGTGTGCACATGTGCGCCGGTCACCTGGTCTTCCGGTTTCTGGCATGCATGTGCACGCAAAACCAACTGGCCAGTGCACATGAGCACACCGAAAACCAGAAGCTCAGCTTCCCGGCGCGCACATGCATGCCAGGGAGCTGCTCTTCCAGTTTCTGGTGCTCCCACACGCGCAAAGGCCAGCTGGCCAGTGCATGTGTGCGTCAGAACCTGGAAGAGCAACGGGCAATGGCTGGTGTGCCTGGAGAGATGGCTCTGCATGCTATTTACAGCACCCGTGCCATAGGTTCACCATCACGGATATAGTGTGTGACATGATCTCAGGCAACTGGGTTATTTTAATAAACCATGGTGCAAGCCTAATCAAAGAAAGTATGTTGACTTTGTAATCAAAATAATAATTTATGTAGCAGCAATCTCCTGATAACTGCATTTTCAGGCAGGGGCTTTTTACTGTCATTCATTTTAAACATGCTTATGGTGACTCTGTTCGCATGGCACATAGAATCATAAGTCGTAACCACAGCTTACTTGACCCATGTTATGATTTGTACAAAATCATAAACTAACCCCCTTGGGTGGGGTTCAAACAGCTTATTTAGCTAAAATGTCATGGGCTGATCAGTTCGTGTCATAAAATGTAGTCCATAGTTAACTAATAGCACCCAATAATTGATTAGAATCACTTTGAAAAGTGCCCATGTCTCTTATTGTTGTTGATCTGAACATAAAAGTTACACGTGTTACTGTGGAATATTAATTAGACAAACAAAATGCCTTAATGAAAGTCATTACTGGGCTCTTTAGCCCAGATACCTCTGTTCCAAATGATGATTTGCTCACCTGGAACCACACAGACATTTTGGAAGGATCAGTAATTGAAAAGCTTTTAGACTGAAATTCTTCAGTGACCCCACTTAGCTCAAGAACTCAAGGGCCCCCCTTTCTGACACAACACTGAGCAGGTAAACCTCTGGTTCTTGTTTCCTTTCCCAGACAGAGGTCTTCCTCCCAGAGCAGGCCCACTTTTGTTGTGTAAAGCTATCACTGGGGAAAAGCTCAGCAGTTTTAAACCCTTTATGGCCCGTAGATGTTATTCCACCAGAATTCTTTGTCAATAACTGCTTCAGTGAAAATAACAATACTGTAGTCTTTCCCAACTGTTCCATGTTCGTATGTTAGTGTCTCTCTTAGCATTCCTTAAATGGGGAGGAGGAGGAGGAGGCTGCTGTAAATATTTCAATCGACTTTATATCGACTTTTATAAGTTATAGTTCATGCATGCTTGTGTAGATTGGTGATTGATTTATTATTTATATAGTTTAAATAGCTGCCCATGTCACACAGGTGTCTGTGGACGGCTTACAAGATTCAAACAAGCAATTGTTGATTCAATTCACCATCAACAGCTGAGTTCATCCACCTCTTGACACCAATGCCTAGGACAGGGCAGGGTCTGCAACCTTAAACACTCAAAGAGCCATTTGGACCTGTTTCCCATACAAAACACCGGAAGCCACAAAATCTGGCTGGGTGTGGCCAACTCAACATCACTCCCACCAGTCAGCCACGCCCACCCAGGTTTTGTGGCTCCTGGTGTTTTCTGTGGGAAATGGGTCTCTCTCCCTCCCTCCCTCTCATTTGTTTTTCTCTCTTTTTCCTCTCCCTCTCCCTCTCTCTCCTTTCTTTCTTTTTCTTTCTTTTTCTTCCTTTTTCTCCCCTTCTCTCTCTTTTGTTTCTTTCTCTCATTCTCTCCCTCCAGCTCGCTCTCATTTCTCTCTCCCCCTTCTCTCTCTCATTTGTTTCCCTCTTTCCTCTCTCTACTCTCCCTCCATATTTTCTCATTTCTCTCTCTCCTCCCCTTATCTCTCTCTCTTTCTCTCCCTCTCATTTTTCTTTTTCCTCTCCCTCTCCCTTTCTTTCTCTCTCTTTCCTTTATTCCCCTTCTCTCTCGTTTCCCTCTCTTTTCCCTCTCTTTCTCTCCCTCCAGCTCTCTCATTTCTCTCCCCCTCCCCTTCTCTCTCATTTGTTTCTCTCTTTCCTCTCTCCCATTCTCTGCCTCCATCATTTTCTCATTTCTCTCTCTTTCTCCCCTTTCCTCTCTCTCATCTCTCGCTGTTGTGCACATGTGTGCGTGCACGCAAGTGGGATACCCTCCTGAGCCGGGATCACAGTGGTGGTGACTCCTGCTCCCACTGCCGCTACTGCGCACTCAGGTGAGTAGCTGGCCAAGCTGTGCAGGAGAGCTGGAGCTCTTCCCTCTCTGCATCCGGTGGTGGTGGCTGGTCCTCCCCGTTCCCCTCCTTCCTGAGCCAACATGAAGGAGACCGCGGCTGGTGCTGAGCTGCCTGTGAAAGACGTGGAATCGCAAAAAGCAGCCGGTCACGGGCAATGTGGAGAAAACACTAGGGGCACTTTAGCTGTGCGGCTCTGCAGAGAGACTCGTGCCTTCTTGGGGCAGAGAGCAGGTTGTGTGATCAGGTCGGCAGGGAGCCGCAGGAGAGGAGTCAAAGAGCCACATGCGGCTCTGGAGCCACAGGTTGCCGACACCCAGCCTAGAAGAATAGCTACTGAGAAGATGAGATCCAACAAGATGGCATTTGTACAAAGCTACAATTTAAGTGCCGTTTTTGATCTATAGGGTTTTTATAGCATATGGACTGTCCATTTCTCTGATTATTTCTATCTGATATGAACTTGATAGGTTGGTCATGCTCCAGGTCCCACCCTTAATATTGTGTCATCTGATGGCACAATGGTGGGCGAGTCTATTTTGCCATAGGGCCTGCCCACTGGAAATTTGAATTGCCCTGACCTTCCCTTTTTTAAAACAAACTTTTCTCTCCTGCATTAAATGTATTTCAATTTAAGGTTTCTGCATCCAGAACATATATTCTTTGCACTTCCCCCAAAATATTTCAATATACTGGATAACTATATCAAATATACTTATTTCTGATGAGAATTAATTTAGTAAGACTGCACTAAACTTTCTTTCCATCTAATTTCAAAAATTGGGTAGGGTGGGTGTCTTCTGGGTGAGGTCTATGCAATGTCTTCAAAGGAGCAGAGATGGCACTGTGGTTGTGGCCAGCAACGTCTCTCTAGATAAAGAAGAGACTGAGAGATCACCTACCTGCATGCTGGACAGCTGCTCCTCATGAAGAGACTGCAGGAATTGAAGCCTTGTGGTCTTCTCCTTGAGTAGAGCAGCTGGGGGATGAGGGAGAGGCAGCATGCTTGCACCTAAGCACAACCTTTTAAGGGCATTAAGTTTGTTCAAACCTTCACTCTTATGCTGTGAATCACTTTTGGATGTAGCCAATGTACGGTTAAGGAATAGCAGAACAAAGAAAATCACCACTTGGTGAATCAGCCTTCTTTCCAAATTATAGAAAGAAAAGAGGAAAATAATATTTTTAAAGATTACCAATTGATAGCAAAAGGTTTAATGGGATTTTAACTTAAGAAAATTATAAATGAACAATATACTTTTGAAAAATAAATATTTTCACAAAAGTGCTTCTGACGCTATTTGGAATTAATTAGACAAATAGACTAGACCCGTGATGGCGAACCTATGGCACGGGTGCCACAGGTGGCACATGGAACCATATCAGTGGGCACGCGAACTCAGCTCCAGCATGCATGCTTGCGCTAGCCAGCTGATTTTCAGGCCTTCTGGGCCCACCAGAAGTCAGGAAACACACTGTTTCCAGCCTCCGGAGGGCCTCTTGGAGGGTGCGGAAGGTCATTTTTGCCCTCCCCAGGCTCCTAGAAAGGCTCTGGAGCCTGGGGAGAGCAAAAAACGGGCCTACTGGGCCCACCGTGCCATCACGTGCTAAAAGTAGGGGGAGCACAGGGGGACGGGGCACATAGAATTATGGATGTGGGCACGTGTGCGTGTGACCCCACTGCGCTCCTCCCCGCTTTTGGCACGCGATGCCAAAAAGGTTAGCCATCACTGGACTAGACCTTGGTGGAAGTGTTAATTGTTCAACCTCAAAGGCAAGACAAACGGTGCATTTTACAAAATAAGAAGATAGTTAGAATGTAGGATAGAATATATAATTAAAATTACAGAGACAGATGGAGCTAAAGCCTTAAGGATACAGAAGAGGCAAAAGCGGGACAGAATGGAGGAAGCCCAGCCTTTGATTTTACCTTTGACTCACTTTCCCTATTGGGTTACAATTACAAGAAAGAGGACTACCAGAAAAGCTGCAAAGCTTGGTAAGGGGAGGGGAAGATTGTTAGAGCCACTGGCAGAAAAGCAGATTACTCCAGAAAAAAATATTTGAAGAGATGAGGAAAATGGTATCTGAATCTGCCAAATCTGTTAAAAGTGATCTGGCTGATTTGTTTAAATTTGAAATGGAAGAACAAGAAGGGAAAAGTGTATGATAAAATGGGCTAAGAGCTAAATACTGAGGGAATAATAGGAAAACATCTGGACTGAACAGTTGGAAACTGTTAAATTGTTGTAATTTAAAAGAGAATTTTTGTAAAAAAGATTGCAAGTACAGTTACTACTTGAGTCCAAATCTATGTTGGAAATGTGGAAAAAATAAAGTCATTTTATCATATCTGATGGACTTGTAAAAAAGCCAGAACATTCTGAGTTCAAAGAAAAGATAAAAGTCGTGTCTGCCTCTGATGTGTGTATGTTTGAGTGTGCTCGTCTCTGTTTCTTAGTCAAGGAAGCCAGCATTGTCTGAAAACAATTTAATGGTCATGTGGACAGCATGACTATATGCCAAGGTGCATGGAGTGCTGTTACCTTCCCACTGAAGTGGTACCTATTTATCTACTCGCATTTGCCTGCTTTCGAACTGCTAGGTGGGCAGGAGTTGGGGCAAACAACGGGAATTAACCCTCTAGTGCAGCTCCCGTTGGTCCAGAATCCGGGCTGTCAGTTTTCCAGATGACAAGCTCAGCATCTTTAACCGCTGAGCCATTACAATAATATAAATGTTTCTAAAAACCAATATTTATCTAAAAACAGAGCTGTTCTTGCTAAAGGACTAACTAAAACTAGGAACTAAAGGACAAACAATTAGAAAAGACTTATGGGCAATTGTTTTTTTATATGATAACTGCTGTCAGGTTGTTTATATGCATGAAGATGGAGAACTTCTGAAATACCTACAATGAAGGAATGATTCTGTTATTCTGTTATAGATTTGCTGGTACGCTTGGGTTCATTGCAGGGGTGGGTTTCAAAACCCGTCACTACTGGTTCGCTTGTGGGTGCTCGCAACACTTGGGCACATGCACAGAAGCGTCCGGCACATGCGTGGCCGCCACTGCTGCCGCCACAGTTCGCCCAACCCGGGGCGAACCGGTAGCAACCCACCACTGGTTCATTGTCCTTGTTGCATGACTAATGTCAACTAAGCTTTAGCTGTTGGATAGATGGCCTCATATCTGACTCTAGAATACTTTGGTATACAGAGATCATGGTAGACTCAATGTTTGCAAGTGCCCAGGTCCTGTGGCTGCAAAACAAACCCAGATCTTTACCCCTCCATCACCATTCTTGACAATTGGCATGTTTATGTTGGTATGTTGTGTTTGGTTTTTGCCAAACATGGCACTGTGCATTATGGCCAAACATCTCCACTTCGGTTTTTTCTGTCCAAAGCACAGTATTTCCGAAGTCTTGTACAACTTTGCAAATCTAAGCCATGCTGCCATGTTCTTTTTAGATAGAAGATGCTTTCTTCTGGCAAACCTTCCAAACAAACCATACTCGTTCTGTCTTTTTCTAATTGTACTGTTATAAACTTCAACATTTAACAAGCTAAGTGAGGCCTGAGAGGCTGGAATATAACTTGGATTTTTTGCAATTTCTCTTGAGCACTGCACGGATTGACCTTGGAGTTAATGGTAATTAATGGTAATTAAAGCTTGTATGTTTAAAATTGAATTCAATGTTTTGTTTTTGAAATAGTTCTAGAATCCATTTAAAAAACTTTTATTCTGGTAACTAGATTTTGACCTGCACTTTTTTATTAAACAGCTTTGAAGAACCATTTCTAATCATGTTCTCTAAAGGAACATATGTAGCACCCTTTCAGCAATTTTTGTTACAAAGAGCTATTGCTGGGGTGTAGAAGTCACTCTATCAGAAAGTACGAAAGAAAAGTACATTCTGAACCACAGTAAAAGCTGCCTCAGATTTCTTAGGGTGTTATTATCACAGGCCGCTCCCAGGCAGCAATTCCAAACCTTTTTGATCCACTTTCTGCTGAGCAATACGTTCATTTTAACATGGTGTGTATCCCTGACATGGTTATGTTTATTACGCCTGATAACATGGAAATAGCCATACAAAGACAAAAGCCCGTCAATAAATGTCCACATTTTATTTATATACACGTAGAACTTTATACACAACAGGAGAGCTAAAGGTGCAGTGAATGGAGTAAGATACTGTTATTTCTCATGCCCAAAAGCACTGAAATAGACTATGGAAAATATACTAGAAATCTGTAATATGATGCAGCCTCCCTCCCAAGCAAGTCGAAAGGGTGCTTGGTGGGAGCCGCTCCCTAGGGTGCAGTTCTGCTCCTTGCTCTCACAGTAGGTAACATTTCCTCCCTTTCAAAGCAGTTCTCATAGAGACCATTCTGCACCTACACTTTTCAAAGTATAAAAAACAATAGTTTGCTCCTGAGATAAGCATGCAGTAATAATACAAATACAACCAAAGCCGGAACCTGATGAATGACTCTTTCCAGACTTACTGTAAAACAAGGAAAATACATAAGCCTAGAGCCTTTCTCCCCCTCCCCTCAATCAGTAAGTTAAAAAAAAAAAGACCTGAAAGCAACAAAACTTGCCTCTCTTTTTAAGCTGAAAAGGTAAACTGTCTGTTGAGACCCTTTTCCAGCAAGCAATAAAGCAGGGTCCTTTGCACTGGCAACTCACGCCCACAGATTGTACCTCCGTGTTATATCCTCAAAGCCGCAGAATGTGTTGCGTTGTCAGGTACGCTCCACGGTCTTGCAGCAAGCTGCTGGTGTAGCTCCCGAACTAGATCTTAGCTAGCTAGCTAAAGTGCCTTCCCCCCGTGGGAGCTTCTTTTTGGCCTCTTAAAGCACACCAACAAATTCGATCTGTGAGCAGCAGGTAGGCAGCTGGACTCGGATTCAGTTTATGATTTGGTCCTCTGTGGAAGGATAGGATGCCCATGGGAACGTAGCTGCAGAAAGGATAAGGCTACAGAAATCGAAACTAGCATTCAGTCTCTACCAGCTTTTGGCGGGAAACTTGGAAACCTTTTCTTCTTTCAACTCTCTTAAGGTGCAAAAACAGATAACGGTTAAGAGTGTCAAATTCGAATGCAACATGTTCTCCTTGACCCAGAGATCTTCTTTGGAATCACAGACTGAACATTTTCCAAAATCAACTCTCTTGCTACTCAAATGGAAATATCTGAACAAATCTTTCAAAAAGATCATGCAGCAGTACCAGGCTACAAAAGGTGTCAGTAAAGAGCACCTGTTCTAACTGGAAGAGCACAATCTAACTTAACTGAACAAGGTCAAAAATGGATGAAAAGCACAGTGAGTAGTAACCTTAGCTGAGGAAAGAAAGAGACACTTCCATGGCAATTAACTGCCATCCGTATAAAATAAATTGAATGGTGAACTCTCATTTGGCCTTTATTAGTAAGATAAGAGAACCGTGCCTATGTACGCTAACAGTGCCTATGTATTGCTAGAGAGAGAGCTGGCTATGTATTCCGGAAGGCTGAAAAGCTGATTCATCATCTATATGAAGGCAACTACACAGTACGTGCAAAATCCTGCTATAAAAGCCATCACTATTGGACATAAGTATCAGCAAACCGTAAAGGGCAATAAACAGGCTCTGCTGTTCTGGAAGGAACAGACTGAAAAGTTTATTTACAAGAGTCCTCATAAGAGGACTTGAATGTATATAATGCATGCAAAATGGCTTTATTGAATACAGCTCTCCTGATCAGCATCCCCTTTACCAAGTAGGTTCAAACTCTCATGAGGTCCGGACCTTCTGTGCATTTTAATATTGGATTGAATAGACTCCCGTTTTCTGAAGAGTTAGAAAATACAAGGGAAATATCAATATCCCAGGCTTAACCGCAGGAAGAAAAGGACAAGTTGCTTTACATCAACTTTAAAGCCAACTAAATGTCACACTGAGAGTTTCATTTTTATTTCTGCAAATTATCTCAGAGATCTACACAATACCTGCAATAGAGCTTTCCAGTTCAGTGACAACACCCCTAAATAGCATGAGAATCCTGATTACTATTTTGTTATTCTATCTTCCATCATGAGGTAGAACCTACAGAGAAGTGGCAGATTACCATCAATAGGGTCAATGGCCTCTGTGGTAACAAAAAAAAAAAGTTAGGCTGCAACTTTGAATGTTGCATTTTGCTTTACTGATTATATTAGCCTATTAACGCTACAGAACAAAAGATGAACTCATGCTGTAGAAAAAACAGAGGACAAGAACTTTGTTTTTATGTAGATTGAATCCCATTTGTTTTGAGGAATGGACCATGGATGTCTATTCAAGCATCTCTGGTCTACTCACCATGGGACATATTCTTTCTTGGACAAAGTTCCACAGCTGTTATGTAAAACAGCACCAACGGGAACATCTTCTTGGCAGTTACATGTTAAGAGATCCATAAAACATTTAACAGTATAGCCCCAGAAGGGTTTGCAAGAGACCCAGTATATTCCTTTCATTTGAAATGTGCACTTTTGAACTAACTTCTACATTCCTCAAGGCATATAGAGGAAAGTTGATGAAGGCAAATATTTAATTTTCTACCTTTGGATTTGTTTGTATATCTTTTATTGCCTTTTAGAAGGCCCTATTACTCTACAGACATTATTTCAATTCAAAGCAAATGCCAGGCTGCAGAAGTTGGGTTTGTCAAATGTTTTAAATCTAATTTGTATGATGAAGTCTATTTGAATTCACCTGTATTGACAATCTGGTTCTTTTCCTAATAATTCCTACAAATGTTTCCTTACAGTTTTGCCAGTGCTCTCCCAGCTATTTTAGTGCTGATAAACTGCCCAGAAGCATATGTACACACTCATACATAAGCTCTGCAAATTAAGGGCATGTGTTTAATAAGCACCCAAGCTGATAAACTAACCCCATCTGCAATTTCTGAGATTGGTTGCTTTAACAGTAAAAAAAAATCTTCAAATATACAAGGTTCTCACCAAAAACAATAACTGTCCTTTTGCTTATCTTGAAATTAAAGATTTGAATCTGGAAAGCTTATTGCTGTAGAACAAAAGTGTGCTTTGCAGTTACACTGTTTGAAAGCAAACCACAATGCTAAAATACTGACAAAAACATATTCTTACTATTTTTTACTTTTGTATTAAGCAAAAAGAATTATTAGTTTTATGAAAACCTGGAACAGAAAAGGGAAAGCTCTATTTACAAGCTCTAGAACTCGCACTGTAAAAATCTGAATGGTTCAAAAGTATTTTATACATATTTGTTTTAAAATGAGGCAATCATTAGACAGGAAGTAAACTCTGCAGAGTGGCTTTCTAGATCATTTTTTGTTGATAATAGCTGAAGGGATAAAAATTCCCTTCTACCGTTCAAACTTTTAAAGATGTTTCAAAGGTACTGTTTAGCTAAAATAGAACACAGATATGATGCCACAATCTCAAAACGTCAAGAAGTAACTCACAGAATACTTTTTTTTTAAAGATCCAGGAATCAAGAATAATGCTGGAAGAGTTTCATTACTTTCTTCCTAGCATAAATATATTTGCTTTGTGAAAAAAGCAAGACCTAAGATTAGTACTGAATTGGTAAATGCACCAAGATGACTCTCTCACCTGCCTTTCAAATGGCCTCAGCAAGATTTGCTTCTGCAGGTCCATATTGGCATTATAAAAAGTTCAACCAGAAGTTCTTTGATGAAAAAAAAATCCCAAAAATGTTTGCAGGTATATCTATAAAGGCCATAAACATCCAAAGGGAGGCACAGATTCTACACGAGTTTTACTCCAATACTAGTTCTTCTTAAGAACATCCACAATAGAGTCGTAAGATAACTGTCCTCAATATTAATGACATGACATCAGTTCCCCATGGTAGCAAATCCCTTCCCACAAAGTGCATTTTCCAAGAGGTCTAGTAGTGCATTTATCTCTGCTAGGTCTAGCCTTAACCACAGCAACCATTCTCTATGGTCCATAAAACACTTCTTGGTGCTGTTTTTGCTTGCAAGAGCTGCAAATTTTCTATTGTGACTTTCCATTCAGAATGCTGTCAAGTTTAACTTTACAAATTATTGGCATGTCACCCCATGTGACAGAACCCCAAAATGTGGTTTAGTTGCATTCAACTATTTACTAACTGTAGGAATAAGGCCAGCAAACACCAGCTCCCTGAGGTGAAGACAAGCACAGGTGGTAGTACTCTTTACCAGAAGGCCATCATTCAAAGCCAAACAGGTTCTTCCATCCACAATGGGAACAAGTTTCCAAAACAAAAAGGTCAACTTCTCATCAACTGCCTCTTGAGTGCTTCACTACTGTGGATGGAAGCTGTGTGGAAAGTATCATTTTGGCAGGGAAGGCTGTTGAAAGGAAAGGGAAAGAAAGGGAAAGGGAAGGACCATTCAGCATCACAGGTTTTAGGTATGATTGAGGCTGGAGAAGAGGCTACTGGGTCTACCAGAGGAAAAAATTCATACCTGATAAAACATCATTAATCCCAGAAAGTATTTTAAGCATTTTTAGCCACCTTAGTGTCCTGTGAAGACAGACATCAAGACCACTGTTGCGGACATCTGATTAGGTACTCCTGGAATTAATCATTTCAGTCAACTGCAGGAAATTGGGGAGGTATGGAAGCTTCATCAAAATGATGCAAAGCAAAATCATTAAAGCATTGCACTGGTTTCCCTTTGGTCATTTATTTCCCCAGTTGGGATGATCTGGTAATGACCAGGTTGGAGAAGATAAATGAAATATTATATGTTCCCTCTAGAAGAATATTTCACATCTGCTCAGGGGCAAAAACAACAGAGTAGGGCCTGTGTAAATCATGTGCATTGATCAGCCCCCAAAGCTTGAATGTGAATGCCCATTTTGAACAAAAAAAGAGAAGTTCAAACCATTGTGCCTCGCTGGAAAGTTGAAAGGAAGTGGAATATTGGAATCCCAACATCTACACCCACTCATCTTTTTCTGGGGAGGGGGAGGGGGGCAGTTTCCACATTTCCGAAAGACAAGGGCTATACACAAGGGCTATACACAACAAACAGCAAGCCCCAGACAAAATGCCCAATGTTGGGGCCATGAATTGATTTCTCCCACAAGGAGTTCAGGCTGGATAGTGAAAACTGAAAACCATTTTGCCAGGATCATCCAGGATATCAAGTCCTTTGTCAAATACATTGAAACAAATTGTATTTTCAAAGCAGAAGAGTCCACTTTCTCTGTACCAATAGTGGTCCTCCTGTCTCTTCCTATCCTTGGGAGAGAAAATTGAAGAGTCCAGCCCAAGGCTACTGATTTTCATCCCTCATCTGTCCTATTATGTTGATAAGGCTCTCTAGTCCAAACACATATCCCATATCAGGGCCGTCATGTACAGTGGGGTCATCCCGAAAGCCTTTGAATGTGCTGTGTGCGAAGTCAATCATACGTACATCCACCTTGGGCTGGAAGGAGACGGATTCTGTGCTGCCGATATCTTGTAATTTGTCAGCGAGGGAGAGGTCCACTTGTTTTAGGCGCATCTCTGCTTTGCGTTCCAGGTATGTCTCACATCGGGTATCCTTCCCATCATAAATAATGAGCAAGGAGCTGGAATAGAACCGATAAGAGGCCTGCCTCTCCAATACAGCTTTTAGACTCTGCAATTTGCTGAGGATGGGATCAAAAAGGTCCTTTCGTAGCTCTATGCCATTGTGCAGGTACTGGCAAAGGGCACTGCGAAAACCCTCAATGGAAAGACCTCTGCCATAATATTTGTTCCTGCACAAGTAGTGCCCTGTATTCAACTGATAGACCTACAACATAAGGAGAAAGCATGCATTAGTTTAGAAAGAGTCACATTTTAGGATGGTTACTGATCCATTATTATATTCTAGCCTCTGTCATGGAAATGTTTGTATTTTGAGATGGCAGCATTCATAAGGACTGGCAAGAGGAAACAAGCATTGGATCAATCCTTCAAAATATAGTTTATACCAATAAGAAAAAAAGGAAGTGCCCTATTCTGCCAATTTAAATTATTACTAAGGGCATTCCTCTCCATTAGACTAAGTAGCCCAAGCCCATAGCACTAAATCAAACACAATATACCTCTACAGTATTTCCAGGCAGATTGCTTTGTCTCCACTACATAATGCTAGCAGGCTACTTTAGCTGACTGCTAGCTGCAGTTCAGCAGTTCAAATCTCACCGGCTCAAGGTTGACTCAGCCTTTCATGCTTCCGAGATGGGTAAATTGAGGATCCAGATTGTTGGGGGCAATAGGCTGACTCTGTAAACCACTTAGAGAGGACTGTAAAAACATTATGATGCGGTATATAAGTCTAAGTGCTATTGCTATTGGATAAGAGTAGAAGCTTTAGTGTTTCCACAGAGGAACAAAACCTCTTCAATCTCTTTCTTGGAATTAGTAAAAACCCTGCTAAATTTTTTTTTAAAAGCCTAAGGAAAAAACTGCTGATAGGGTAGATAAATGCTTTTCAAACTAATTGCCCTGGGTGTTCTCATTCCTAAGTAAAACATCCCACAAAGGCTATTAATCAAATAAGTTACAGAAGAAACAACTTCTTTTAAAGTCAGGCCATTCACATCAGCTTGGAAATTCAGAGTACCGCTGTAAAATCAGTAAAAAGTTTTACAACAAAAATATTATCCCACCTTGTCACCATCCAGCAGAGGGCACCAGCATGTAAGGCATAAAAAATAGTCTCAAATCCTCTAAACCAGAGATCAATATGAGATAGTGCTCTGACCAACCTACATTCCCTGTACTTTGAATGAACAGACTTAAAAAAGGAGGTTAGATCCATGTTACATCTTTTCATTCTGAGAGGCAAAACAGAATGCAATTTCCTGGTGTCTAACCCTACTAGCCCAGTATAGTAAGGATTGTCTTATAATCTCAGGCCAGGCCTGTTATTCCAGAAAGCCCCATTACTTTTAGGGGAAATAAACTCTTATCAGTTGGAGTGCCTCTGCTGCTCAGAATTCAAGAGGACGAAGCTCATTTAGCAAAGAAAGTTCACAAACACTGCATTATTCTGCAATTCCTCTATCCCAGCAGTCCCCAATCCTTTGTCTGCAAGGATTGGCAGTGCCGGTGGCAGTGCACGGCAGCAATGGGGGGAAGGGATGCATTCATACTCTCAACCTAATCTCACACATGTGCAAATGAAACTTCCTATGTGTGTCTGCTTCTTGCACAGCCCGATTCCCAGCAAGCTGCAGACTGGTATCAGTCTGTGGCATGGGGGTTGAGGAACCTTGCTCTACCCCACTTAAAAATACAATTCTATATTTATTTCGAAATAAATCATATCATACCTTATGGATATATTCCATGACAATTCACATAGCAATACCACTAAGACTTATATATCACTTCATAGTACTTTACAGCACTCCCTAAGCAATTTACATAGTCAACATATGGCCCTCCAACAATCTGGGTCTTCATTTTACCAACTTTGGAAGAATGGAAGGCTGAGTCAAACTTGAGCTGGTCAGGATTGAACTCCTGGCAGTTGGCAGAATTAGCATGCAATATTGCATTTTAACCATTATGCCACCACGGATCCTAGTTCGCCTAGGATTTGTCATTCTTTTCCTCCACCAAGATCTGAACATTGTTCAGTGGTCTCAAGCGTTCCTTCTCTAGGTTTTCTCTTTACCTCAGAGTTGAAAGGCTGAACTTGGATGAAGAGCTTGAAGTTTGTTTGGTTTTTTTGCAATATTTGCTCATATGCTTTCAAACAAGTCTAAAAATATGTGATTGGTTTAGGGAAAAATAATGCAATATGTATTCTGTTAATACAAGCAGGTTTTTTTTTATCCTCTCCTTCCCAAGCATGTCCTGTTTCCCAAATCTGTTCTGGTTGGACCATTTTTCAAAAGTGGAGAAGGAAGAGATTCCAGGTTTCTGCAGAAGTTGGCAAAATATCCCATGCTCCATACACAGGAAGAGGCCAGCAGCCACATTTTGTCTGTGGTTAATACAGTACCTGCATTCCACAAACTCGGACTCCTAGTGTAGCCGAGGTGCTCTGTGCACACTTCTTCATCTGCCGAGCAGCCTTCTCCTCGGAGGCATCATCCCCATGTTGTCTGGTCCCCATTTTCAAGTCAAGCACACAGGGAAATTTGAAATGATGCACCACATTCTCCAGCAAAAGAAATTCTGAGGTGCTGGTCAAGGATAATTTATCTCTCTGAGTGGTTTCTATTGAAACACTAGGGCTTGTCTCTTGCTTTCTAGAGAACATCCTATCACTGAGCATATGCTCAGACAGACCAAAGAATTCAAAGGAGGAACAGAGTACTGTATGTACAACTTGCCACCAAGAGATAGGAAGAACGTCAATTTTCCCTGTCAGAACTAATATTTGAGTATTCATGACTGAGTACTGGAAATGGCCAGAAGAAAACAATGTCACAAGGGAACATATTTCCACCATTATAGTCAATACCCATGGCATGAAGAACAAAAGCAGACACTCTGCTTTTAGAATCCACACAGATATTGGATAAAAGTGATCATGTTGTAAAACACTATAATACGGCAGATTTTGCCATTCGGAGGATACTGTAGAGCTTTCGGTCCTTAGACTCCGAGCGCATGCGACTCAGTTGTTGCTTGTGGCAACGCAAACTCCAGGGATTAAAGCTGATCTTCTCAGAACTAACACTACTATTTCCATCTAGCATCTGAAACGGAACATCTGAATGGAAGCTCTTGAGGCTCTTTGTGTCCTGGATGCTGTTGGTACAACATAATATGACATGACATTAAAAAGCTCTGCAATCATTTATAAGAATTGTTACAGCACAGAACAACATTTGGGTTGCTAAGCTTAATTCTTTTTTTCTACATAATTCTCTGCCATACCATCAACATATTGGCCAAATATTATATTCTTTTTGTGTTAAGTACCGCGTTTTCCTGAAAATATAACCTACCACGAAAGTAAGCCCTAGCTTGATTTTTACACGTGTGCCCAATATAAGTCCTACCCTCCAAAATAAGCCCTAGTTAAGACCCTGCCCACTCCAGGATATACGGAGCGGGGCGAGGCGCACAGGTAAAGTTAAGCTA
Source organism: Ptyas mucosa (assembly GCA_012654045.1). NCBI lineage: Eukaryota > Metazoa > Chordata > Lepidosauria > Squamata > Colubridae > Ptyas > Ptyas mucosa. The sequence continues at coordinate 35,108,496 of WNWU01000012.1, forward strand.
GGGTTGGGATGGGGGTGGTGGAGCTGCCCTACTTACCAGGCCTAGCACACCCAGACACCTGCCTCACCTTGCAGGCACTTCTTTTGCAGCTGCTTGCCGCTGCTCCCATGCGTTACCCCTAGCCTCCGTTTCACTGGCAGAGGCCCTCTGGAAAGGCCTCCCCAACCAAGAAATGGGCTCCAGATTGAGGCGCGCAGTGCCTCCCCAGCCTCGAAAGGCCTCTGCGGCTGAGAAACGAGGTCCAGATTGACGTGTGCATAGCCCTCAGCCCCCGTTTCGCCATCAGAGGCCCTTCTGGAAAGGCTTCTGCAGCCGATAACAGAGCTCCGAATCGATCCTGACCTCTTTTATCGACTGCAGAGAGCTTTCTGGAAGGTCCCCGACAGCAAAACAAAAGCCAGAGGGCTCTGTGCTTATCAATCTGGAGTTCGTTTCTCAGCTGCAGAGGCCTTCCTGGAAGGCATCTGATGGTGAAATGGAGGCCAGGGGTGACGCGCACGAGCAGCGGCAAGTAGCCACAGAAGTGGGCCGGCAACGTGCTCCTGCTGGGTGGGGCGGTCAGTGAGTCAGTAATTAGACATCCCCTGAAAATCAGACCTGGTGCCTTTTTTGGTGGCAAAAAAATATAACATCGTGTCTTATTTTCAGGGAAACACGGTATTAACGCGTTTGGAGGTACCTGCCAGAAAGCCAATGCCAATCTCTTACCATGGATCTTTGATTTTTAAAAGAAATCCAAGAGGATGCTTAAGAAAAGGAATTTCTTAATTACTCATTAGAAGGAAAGCAAAAGAAACCAACCGCAAACAACCTCCCCCCAAAACACAATCCAGTACCTTTCCGAGGTCTCAGAAGTGAGCCCTGCTTTCTCCTCCTTATGCTCACTACCACTGCCTGATTTGTTGAGGCTCCTGCGGGAGTGTTTACGACGTGGCTGTTCCCTCTCTGGTGTATCATCTTGCTCCAAGACTTCGCTCTCCACATACGGATATGCTACCAGGTTAATGTAGCCATCACTGTCTCCCTCAAAACAGACAGACACTACACCTGCCAGAAATCAGCCACAGGAAGCATGCCTCACATCAGATTTTTAAATTAGTAGATTAGAAATAATAAAACTACTAAAGATTTTCCCAAGGAGCAGATTGGACAATGAAAATAAGGCTCATAAATCCATTTGTAGAATTACCAAAAAGAAAAAGAGGGGCAAGAAGCAATCTCTCCAATTTGAATATCTCGTACCATAATGTATTTATAGAATTTTTTTTAAAAAATATTCTCTATAAATATTTAAGTATTTCCTCTTTTCAGTGGGTTATGTAAAGCTGCTAGGGGTTGGAAAAAATAATGGTAGATCTCTGAATGAGTTGCAATAGATCACTAACTTTCTAACCCCCACACAATGATATCTTGGTACTCATCGCTAATTTGTTCTGGGAGGAGTGATGAGTACTAAAAACAATGAGTACTGAGCAAACCACATGACCCTTTATTTTGGCTGGAAGAAATAGCAAGTCACAAGGCAGCCAATGCCAGCAAGTTTACCTTACATGTCAAGTACCGGGAGAAAGACGAGTATTGAGACAAGATTTTTGCTTCAAAACAAGTACCGAATTCAACGAGTTTTGAAGCAGTTGAGTACTGAGGTATGACTGTAGTTTAATTATCACAGTAAAATGTCTGACTTGTTCCCCAGACCAGGGTTCCCCAAAGTTGGAGAGAGAGCAGAATGGGGCAATTTAGCTTGAAGAGATATCAACTGTTGGAAAAACTGACCAATGGAAAAAGGAATTTATACAAAAGAGAGAGAGAGAAATTCCACACTTTAAAATTTTCTTTTGATTTGGCAGGCGAGAGATATGAAATAGGTAAAAGTCTACAGGTGTAAGAGAAGGACTGGCAGAGCCAGGGGGAGGAGTAAAAAGAAGGATCAGCCTAGAACCATGATGGCGAACCTATGGCACGCATGCCAGAGGTGGCACGCAGAGCCCTCTCTGTGGGCATGTGCGCTATCACCAGCTAGTCTTCGCGTGAAGACCAGCTGGCTGGCACGCATGCGCATGAGAGAACCAGGAAGAGCAGTTGGCCATTGTGTGCATGCACGCCAGCCAGCTGCTCTCTTCCGGGTTCTGGTGCTTCTGTGCACATACATGTGCACACGTGCGCTCCAGTTTTGGCATTTGGTGCCAAAAAGGTTAGCCATCATTGTTCTAGAATCATTATAGCCATAAAACAAACTAAGGCCTCCCCCTTGATTGCAACTGACTCTTACCTAACTGTAACCATGTGCTGACCATTAGCTGAGAAGATTGCTGTGTGTAAACTTTTAGGAGTACTGTAAATCAGTTAAATTGAACCTTCACATGTGGATCTGGTCTTCTGCACCTGACAATAGCACAGCAGTTCCCGAATGATGACCATAATGGAGCCTGACTGATCCAATTTTAGAGGGGGGGGGGTGGGGTTCAGCAGTTGCTAAGTGAAAATAACGGTCATAAAATGAATGCAGCGTTTGTTAAGCGAACGCACTGTTCTCTATTGCATGGTTTTACCCAAATCCAGAAGTGCTGGGTTTTAGCAAAACCATCATCTGACTGTAGCACATTCACAAATGCAGCCATGTTGCTAAGCACCTGAAATGTGGTCACATGACCATAGGGGGTGATGGGGAAATCAGAACTTCAGCTTGTAACTCCTCCTTTTCTGGTAGGTTGTAGCTTTGAATGGACACTCAGTGACCAGTTTTAAATCAAGGACTAACTGTATATTCCACAACAGCAAAATCTTTTCCGCCAGATGGCAAAAACTATTATCAAGTTTGATTTTTTGTGAAGGGATCAATTTACGGGGTAACATCCTCATCCAACTTATATCCAGCTTTTCCACCCAGATAAACATTGTCGACAATAAATACTGGCCATCACTGATCCACCTAATGCAACAATAAATTTGTATAACTAAATTTTTGTTACAGAGGTAAACAAAATGAGGCTGAGAGTATATATTTAAAGGACCAGCTTTCAAATTCCAAAGTGGCATAAGTGCCTTTTTCGGGAGTAGAGGAAAATATAGGGCAGCAATTTACATAATGATTAATACATTAATCAATTTAATGATACACTGTAAGAGCAACTAAATGTACTTTGGAGTCCGTTCTATGAAAGGTACAATAAATATTTCAGTATATCTAGCATAGATTCAGCTTCTGTTATTAATTACTGAGTTTGTGCCCAGATAGTGCCCAGATAATGCCTTCCATAAGTCATTCCTGTCCCTTTGTTGGCACACTCACAACTTGCACACCAAACGTAATATTAAAGCCTTTCCCTTGTTAAATATTTTCCCAACAGTTTTAATAGGAAAAGCTATGTGGAATTCTGATACATTTATTTTCCTCATTTGCTATAATATATTGAATATTTTAAAAAATCTGAAGCACTATAAAAAGAGAAAGGTCTGAAGATGTGCCTATGTCTGTGTGTCTAGGGAGAGTCTCAGCCATCCAGGTCATAGCTGTCCCATAGTTTTCAAGAGGCAACTGGACTTTCTGGTTTTTCTTTAAAGACATTTCCCTTCCCATCCAAGCAGCTTCTTCTGCTCTCAGAGGATGGGAAGCAAAACATCTTCAAAGAAAAACCAGAAAGTCCAGTTGCTTCTTGAAAAAGCACCTTTGGGACATTTATGTCTGTGTGTTTTTTCATTCCTTTTTAAGCTTTCAGACTTGTAGCTGTAAAGTCTCATCTATACCTGTAAGTGATACCCAGAGATGGAGCTCCATTTTTGTTCTGTTTTAAATTTAAATTTATCAGTCCTAATTTTTCTTGAAAGACTTAAATAAATTGGATTAGCAGCTTTTCTGGTCCACAATTGGTTCCAGAAACGGAATGAGGCAATTATTTGTGATACAGTAATGCGTGATCTGAAAATTTAAGGAAGACTTTATGTCTACCCAGCCCACACTTTTAACAATTTAAAGCAGGACAGGTTTGACATACTGTACTCAGGCCTGTTAAAATTATGATTTTAACTAGAATGACACAATTCAGTTATTTATAACACTAGTTAAAAAGATCCAATTAATCATCACTTCCTAATACAAATGCAGACATATTGTTTGATATAGCTATTATTCATCTTCATCAGAATTTATACACTCTACCCATTATAAGGATTTTCATTAAGTTAATTTTCAACAAAAATTGAGTAATTATCTGTTTTTTTAATTTTGTAGCAGAGCAGAAATATTAAGCAAGCTACTTCCATTAATTATGCATGTTTTTGCTATAGTATGCTAGTATATCTATCAGTAAATAGCTTATTTATACTAATTTTTATGCTTATTTAAGTTTTATACCAAAGGAAAAAAATTCAATGAAATAAATATACGCCTTGTAAAATAGGTAATTCTTTTAAATGAATTAAATACAAATTCTGTTGTTTTTATCTTCAGGTGTTTTTTTCAAGGTTTTTGGATGCTTACCTTTATACTCAGGTGTGAATTCCTTCATTTCTGGAGGCAAAGATTCATAAAAGCGTTGTTCCCTGGTTATGAGAGGTTTGCACACAGTGTGGTCATCGTAGCGCATCATGCTGCTGTGGCCGCCCACCTGATGGATGAAAGGCTCCAACAGGACCCCTCGGCTTCCTGTGTGGGTTGCGTTCTTGCCATGCTTCCCCACCTCCATGGTTTGACAAACACACATTGCGTAGGGCGCAAGTCACACACCTGGGGCATGGGGAGAGCTGCATGTGGTGGAAGGAGCAGTTTCCCAAAGAGAAAATTATCACCCCTCAGTTAGACCAATAAATGATTAAGCACCAACAGCCTGCAAAACAGAGAAGAGACGGCATAGATTTTGGTCAAAAGCAACATAATAAACCCTATATTTTGCTGTAACAATTGTCCTTATTGCATCTGATGAATTGATCTCATGTCAAGAAGTGTGAATGGGCAAGATTTGTTCTAAATTGTACAGTACATCCAATTATACAGTTAAGCTCTTATTTACAATGATTTGTCCAATATAAACTAGGCAATTCTTTCACCATTATAGCTTATGGGCACTGAAGACGTGATCCTACCAACATGTAGCTTCCTGATTTATAATAATAGATCTCTAACATCAAAAAAAGATGCATTATTTCTTTCTAACAAAAAGTTTCACTAGCACTCTGGCTTTCACCGATCTCGATTTCTATTAAAAAATAAAATTCTGCACTCACTAAATTAAGGAGGTAGTAAAATTATAATGATCCCTAAATCGGATTGGCTTCGCTGATTTGGAGTTCTGTATATGATAGCTGCCACCCTTTGTTTTTTTGTTTTACCCCTTTTTAGATTAAAATTATACATTGTATATTTGGCTGCATTTTTAACTTTTCCCAGTAAAACCTTCAAGTGCAACTCTGCATAACTGCACAAGTAACCCTTTGGGTTCATAATTTTTTTACACGTTTTGTTAAGTTTTATGGCTTTGGGCAAAACTACCAAAAATATGTTTCCTTTTATTTTCTCTGTTCTCTCTCTGTTCCTTCCAACTAGACCGAAAGGAGAATTTCTTCAAAGAATGTGTTAAATTCTTCAGGTGTATGACCTAAGATATGTTTAGATGTTTGAGCTTTATTTGCACTAGCTTAGCAAAATTCTATATTTCAGGAGATTTCCAGGAAAAATAAGTTTATTGGTTGGGAGTCTTACTTCTCTCTGAAAGCTATAATATAGACTTTTATAGCAACCTCTAAAATTAAAAAAAAAGTTATATAGAGATAACTAGTTATTGGGTCTTTAACTTCTTTTCGTTTACTCACATACTTTTTCTTTTTTGTATAGCTTTCTTGATTTTTAAGGAAATACAAAGTTAAAAGATAAACAGAAAAAAGATTTGAAAAAAGAAAGCTCGGGAAAGAAAAGGAATAGTAGTGCAGAGAAGGAAAAAGGAAAAAAAAAGGCCAAGTTCCCCTTTTTAGGACAGCAATAGCACCAATGCAGATTACCGTATATTGAGTATAATAGTTATGGTGGTTTTGTTTTATTATACTTTAATTAGTTTATCACCCATTATCAAAATGTGACACTAGAGTGAAGTATCAGCTTCAAAATAAAATTGATACACTTTATACCACATGTACATTTTAAAAAATGTGTAACTGGTTTTGGCCTAGGCATATGTGGATTACGTAGTTTAGACTTCATTTTTATTAACCACAGAGGCAACAGAAAACAAGTGTCCTTGTATAATATAGTCTAATAAAATAGATGAAAATGAAGAGTTGATTTTATATATTTTTCTGTAATTGCTGGCAATCCCCCCCAATCCCCCCTCTCCGCAAGTTATACGTATCTACATTTCAGCCCATTCTAGAGACTTCAGAATACAATCAACTGTTCAGCACAAAATGCAGGAATCAAGATGTGGATGTAACATAACATAGTGGGTACTATAGCTACTAATGGCTCAGAGACATCCCTATTCAAGAACAAATTAATAGAAACACTTCAAAACAATTCTTGTCACTTTGCTATATTGACAGCTTTGGCCAAAATAAAATGTTCAGTGTTTAAGCTAGTTACACAGCCTATTTGTAACTAAAACACTAGCTGATTTTTGAATAACATTGCCATCCAAAAACCGTTAGATAACCATCTGCAATTGTTCATACGATCCACAATTTCATGTAAGTGACATTCACATGTAATGATTGCCTACATGGAGATATTTTATGCTGAAGCATTAACCAAAGTGGGTTAAAAGTACAACAGTGGAAATAGGAATAAAAATTCAAAAGAGAACTTGGAGTGGGAGAATGGAGCTCTAGTTCTTATTTAATTGACCTTGCCAGGCTAAAATAATCCAAATGTTTCAGCTTCAAACAAGAAGGAATAGCTCAAGGAGAATTATACATTACCCGAACATTCTGATGAAACAGCACACACACACACACACACACACACACAAATCCGTAACCTTAAAGGGGAAAAGCTTAATCATCAGTCTAACTAAACATAAAACAGACGCAGTCTAAATGACTCCAGATTTACAAAAGCAACAAAACAGCATAAATAGACAACATTTCCTTTTCTCTAACTATAGACTGAATATTAAATGCACACTGATATGGGTTCCAAACAAATCATATCTACATTTGCACGCTGAGGACCCTTACTTAAGAGAGCCAGTTCTCACCATTCATACATGTTTTGAAGGATTTGCCTTTCAAACTAACAATGCCTGCAGCGTGCCAAAAAAAAAAAATTTTTTTTGAATGCCATAAAAGTGGGAATCTGGTCATATATAATTTCCTGCAGAATTAGCACAGGCCAAAGATTTCTTTATAGCACTGAATTCTTCCGTTTATTTTTCTTTTATATACCATTTCATTTGACTTCCTTATCCATTTAAGTAACGAATTTAAGCTTTAATGCTTCGGAACATTAACAAGAACCTTGCTTTGATAAACATGTTTCATCGTCCTCTTCTGCTCCACCACCACTGCCGTGCTTTGGATTTCAAGGGAGATACAAAGTTATAGTTCTTGCTCTTCTGGAAACCTCAATCATTGTTATCTAAATTCTGGTGAAGTTGTGACAGGCCCGGCAAACCAGCAATGGATATTGCTACAGAAATTTTATTATTTATTTTATTTTATTTTATTTTATTTTATTTTATTTTATTTTATTTTATTTTATTTATTTATTTTATTTTATTTTAAAATATTTGTATGCCGCCCTTCTCCCCAAGGACTCAGGGTGGCTAACACAGGTTAAAAAACATACAGTAATAAAAAAGCCAAAATTAAAACCAATTAAAACGGAAACAAATAAATAATAAAACCCCGGAATCAGAATCAACCCATATGTTGAAACAGTCAAGTCTTTAGGCCTCGACGGAAGGAGCGGAGATCAGGCGCTGTCCGAAGCGCGGTGGGTAACTCATTCCAGAGGGCAGGAGTGCCCGCAGAGAACGCTCTACCCCTTGATGTCGCCAGCCGACACTGTCTAATTGACGGTACCCTGAGGAGGGCAGCCCTGTGTGAGTGGACAGGACAATGGGAGGCAGGTAGGAGATGGTCCTGCAAATACCCCGGACCTAAGCCATGTAGGGCTTTGAAGGTAAGTACCAGCACCTTGAAGCGGAAATTATAACAAGATACAAATGATCTTCCTTTATAAGTTTCTAAAGTTAAAGATAAGCTCTGTATTTGTAATTCATGTTCTCACCAGGAGTTCTCAAACATATTCAGGTTGCAGAAGTTTTCCCCCCCAGACCCTTTGATTCACAAATAGGGTTATCATGGCATTTCTCTGATCTCCCTCCCGCACAGTGGCTTTCTTGCATGCACTTTTTGACATTATCGTTAGGTTGGTGATCAAGCTTCTCAGATTGATAGTTTTATTTATTTTATCTATTAAATTCATATGCTGCCCATCTCACCATTTAGCGACTCTGGGCGTTTTGAGGCAATTCAATCTGCCTCCTCTTTTTGAGGGATTGGAAGTGGCTTGGGAATTGTTGGCCTTCACAGCCATAAACCTGACTCACCTTACCTTGACAGAAATATGCAAGAATGTTTATCTAGGTAACAAGGATTGAAACATTTTTAACTCTTAGCAGGGTGGATAAAAATAGATGATTTTTAAAAATAAATAAATAAATAAATCAGATTTTTAAAAAATTTAAATCGATTTTTTAAAAATTTAAATTGGATTTTTTTTTATTTTTATCAAATTTATTTTAATAAAATGCTTTTGGAGTAAAATATATCTAAACATAGTTTTCCATTTAAGATACATTAATAATTCAGTTTATTCAGCACGAAATGGAGCTTAATTATGTAGCATGTGGCTGTATATTCTGCAATATTTGGTAAATTTTTGGTAAACTCATTCAATGAATCCAAGCTCTGCAAACTGAGATAACATGCACTGCACTGATGCATTCACACAATTTCACAGTAACTATGAGATAAATCATAAAACAAAGTTCAGAAATATTCCTTTATCCCACTGTTTTGCAAATCTTTGTACACTGCAAACTGCATGATTGTTTGAGGAGAAATGTATCTGTACCACCAGGCTCTAAGTGTGAGGAGGAAAGGCAAGAGTAAAAATGAAAGTGAAACCTTCTACGTAGCTTATAAATATAATATTAAAGAGCACCTGTCATTTCAGATCCATCATGGCAGCGGCTGTTAGCAGGCATCCACTCACCTGCTGCCTGCCACGTCCCTCATCTTGTTGTGTCACTGGCTGTCCCATTAAAGTGAATGGGACTGTCCGTGGGTCAACAGCGGGTCAGAGGAGGAGCTGCTGCGGGACAGTTGCTCTTTAAAAATTATGATTTAAATCAACTTGATTTAAATCAAATCCACCCTGACTCTTAGGAAGCAAGATAATATTTGGAAGTGGCTTAAGCAAACTGTGTAATTCACTGGAGTAAAAGGAGAGGAAGTAAAGGATAGTCAGACTCCGTTCTGTAACCTAACTCGATAAAAGTACAATTCTAAACTTCCTTGCGGCTTTTTTCTTTTCTCCCTGGTCTACCTAGTGGAGGTGATACTCAGGAGCCAAAACACACATTATATCTGCTTTTTGTCTCAGAATAGTTGCAATATGGTATGAAATTAGAAGACATTAACACCTGTTCCTTGCCACGGTCAGATCACTCTCTGATTGTTTTAGAGCTTTTTAGTGCTCCAGGAATTTGATCAATCCATTTTGGGCACCTGGGAGATCTAAAATTTTTCAGAGGAGCTCGAGGGGTGTGTTTGTCTTGAGCTCTGGTGATCAGTGTAACAGAGGTTGTCATTATCTCCATTGCAAGCTAACTCTGCCCAAAGCCAGGAGTTTAATCCTGACCGACTCAAGGTTGATTCAACCTTCCATCCTTCTAAGGTCGGTAAAATGAGGACACAGATTGTTGGAGGCAATATGCTGATTCTGTAAATTACTCAGAGAGTGCTGTAAAGCACTATGGTGCAGCTTTAGTGCTACTGTTATTGCTACCTCCTGGAACAAAATCTTGGATAAAAGTGCACATGAATGGCCCCTTTCAGAACCCTGATCCTTAGGGATTCCTTGTTTCTCTGAAGAACACCAGGAAATATAGCAGCACAAATGACATCTAGAACACTCTGGAGAAAGAGATAGAATAAATCCAAATGAATATATGTAAATGAGCCCACTTATGCCACATTCTAGCAATAAGAATGGCAAAATATTGCTGTTTTTCCACCACTATTGTGTCAGATTGCCAACCAGCAGCCCTTTTAAAAATATTATCTGGAAGAACCTTAAACCTGTAAGTCTCCAGGAAGTGGATGGTGTTCTCAGATCTGTCAACACTGCCACCTAAATCTTAAAACCATATCCTGTAGGCAATGGAAGTAGCAAAATGCTTTATAAACTACAGCAAGATAGCAGTTACTATTCACAGAAACAACAGTGGAAAAAAAATGAAGGAACAGCATTATGAACTTGAGAAATCAAACAGAAATTCAAAAGCACAAAAGGCTTTAATTAAATAATTAGAAAAGATTTGGAGGAAACTAATCAGTCACAAGATAACTAAGAGCTATAAATGACATGACTGCAAAGATCAAATTGGAGGAGCCGCTGGTGTTCATGTGCAAATATTAAGACCACAATTCAAATATTCTGCCCTGTTACTCTATCCTTAATGAATGAAAACAAATATTATATTTAAAATTAATAAGGCGATATAAAATATTCAACATAACTATTTTTGAAGTTTAATATACATATATCATGCTCAACAGCTCGGCATCAAAATTATTTGTCAGATTACCCAATGTGATCCATGCTGTAAAACTCAGGTGGCCCCTAATCATTTACTAAACCTACTTGAGAAAAGCTGTTTTGAGATTTAAGCAAAAGGATTAAACACTAGAGGTATAAGGAATTTGTAATGCTACCTTAATGATATTAAAAACAGTCCTCCTGAATTCAGTGCAATTGTAGTTGGGGAGACAGAAACATGGATGCGTGTGATAGCAGTACAGTACTGTAACTTTGGCAAGTAGCAGAGAAGGACTATCTGTACATATCATTTTTTCATTAGCCTCAATTTTCTCAGTCATTTTTCTCAGTTAAGCTGCTGCTTTTTGTTAAAAATCTTTCTGAAAGCACTACTGTATCTTTACAGCATAAGTTATACACAGCTATAAAGTAGGGCACAAAATATAGTGATGAACATCTTTCTATATTCAAATAATTAAAATAATGTGCATGTCTATTACTCCAACTTGTCACCTGGATTTTACAAATGCTGGTATTGTAGAAAAAAATTATTAAGGATGCAATACAAAGCAATACAAAGAAGGTGTACACAAAACAGGCTTCCAAATATTTTATACTGGTTTACACAAGCATTTCTCTGCAATGTGAAAACAGGTTGTGTTAAACCTGTTACAAATGTAATTCAATATTAGAAATTTGAATTAACAACTTAAGTTTTTTAATGACAACCTATTACTTCTGTTGTTATATTTTTCTAATTTGCATAAGAACAACCATTTTTTGAGCAAATCACTGTGAAATTCACTTCTTTTCAACAAATTTACCATTTCCTAGTACAGAATTCATTTCTCACATAAGGTTCCATGTTATAATTTTATAACATTTGATTGATTATTGATTTCTTTCAAGTCTCCCAACAATGCACTCATCACTACTGTAACTGGGTCTATCTAAAATTCCCTTCTGAGAGTTTAGACTAAGAAAGAGCAACCCTTTAGATTATGCTGATAAACTACCTTGCTTATCTGTAACTTTTTTACTCAAAGAAAATGGTCTGAAAGTTATTCAGTTCTGCACAACTCGTATTTCCAATAATCCTGAGGAAATAGAGAACATATGTAGCATGGTAGCATTCTTTCTTTCAGGAACTGAAAGCATATAAAGGTATAAACACAGTTCTCATGATGGTGTTCTTTTATTGCATAAAGTGTGGAACTTGACCTACACTTATATCAGCACCATTGTGAGATGAATGCAGTTAGATGGCTACAGGAAGCTATTTCCATTAGTAAGCCATCTTCATTAAAATTACTGTCAGTGATATGGTAATAATATGATAATCAAAACCACAGTGCAGAAACAGTCTTCATTCAGACAGTTAATATCATTCATGGCACAACATAGCTGTGTAACTTGGGACTCCTTTGCTTACCAAAGCAAAGCAGGACAGGACAAAATGCAACTGCAGACTGGCTGGGTAGTATACTATTCCAGAACTTATCAGTTATTGAAAGCAAGATCCCGTTGCAGTTTAGAAGCTGCAGAAACAGTGCCACTGTTTTCTATCCTCTTTGTCATGAAAAGACTAGATATCCCATAAAATACAAAACTGTTGCATTTTAGTAAATCATTCTTGTTTTCTGCTTGTACTACTAGTAACAATGTATCTTAGGAGACAAAAACTGTACCTAAAGTAACACTGAAAATCAGACAGACCACAGGTACCTATCCCAGGACTTATCAAAATAAGGCTTATGGAAGTCAAATTCTAAATTTTGAACTTATTTCTGAGACTTCCTTGTTCTTCAGCTCCTCCTTCTGCCCAGTCTCCTCATATCATACGTCACTACATCAACTCTTCCTGAACCACCCAAGAGTAAATATTTTATAGACTTCCTCCAATCTAATCCAAATGCTGCAAGTATGTGCAGAAGTCCTCATGGTATTCTTACTCTATAAACGAAAGGTTACAAATAAATCCTTTGGAGACACTGCATAAACAAATGAGAGCAAATGATTCACATTTGCCCAAGGGCCATCCTAGTGTTTTGGCATAATACCTAATAGGAATGAAACTTATTCTTCCTGTTATGTCTTTGCAGAGGAAAATGTATTATTCACCTTTTATAAACATCTTATTTAGATGGTATGCTGAATTATATATACTGCTAAAGTAATGTGAAGCAGCAGAAGAATAACATAAGGTCTACCATTTACTTTATTCTCAAAAATGATGAAAATCCTTGCATCTCAAACAGTACTCCATAGTACTGTATAAATTCTATTTCTCACAGAATTTCTGTTAGCAGTCAGAGACAGAAAAACTAGACCTCTCTCCAGAAGAAAGCTGAATATAGCTCCAAGCAATATGAAATAATACCATGTTCATTTGCTATCAAATATTTTTCCAAATTAGAATGGTATGTGTTGCCTGTAAAACCAAACTTCAGCACAGTTCCATAGGAATACCAAGAGCAAAAGTAATATAGAGCCACTATGGCAAGGCAATCTTACTGTTTCAAACATCTGAACATTTCCATTACATAATTTGTATATCATAATACAAATATTATGTTCTTATATAAATAAAATTCTTATATAAAGAATTTTCAGTGACAGTGATCAAAGATAAAAGGCAATACTGTAGGTGCAATCTCAACACAGACTAACAGATTAATTTTACCTGCCTTGGTTCATAAAATGTACTTTAACATTTACATTAGCAAACATTCTTCGAAAAATCATTTCAGAACTGGCATGCCAATCTCCTACTAGAAGGCATCATTTAGCCTATAAAGTCTGCACACACACACCACTTAGTGCGGTATTCAAATTATATTAAAACTCTTTTTTATCCATTTTGCTTAACAAGAAAAACCCTCCAAAACACCTATTTGGGCAGATAATCCTAAAGCACAGGCAGATTAATGTAAGAATTTGTATTCTTAGGCATCAGAACCCAACAGTTTAGGAATTCACTACCATTTAGGACTAGGTCAGAAGTAAACAAATTTACTGGTACATTTCTTTTAAAACTAATCTGACAAGCAATATAAGACCCACTAGTCAAAATTCTGTACCAAACCACTGCAGTCTTCACTAACTCAAGTTTCCATACATGTGACACAGAAAATATAGGAATATTATTCCATCTGAACAGAGTTTGTGACTAGATTTCTACTGACATCAATTATGTAAGCACTGCCAGTTTGTCACTGCTTCAGACTCTTTCAGGCATATTTAAATCAAAATTCTATACAATGGACAGAGGAAAACTGAAAACATACTAGACAAGGTGTAGGAATGAAAGAAGGCATAGGAACCAAAATTTAAAGTCAAGCACAGACAATGAAAGTGTTAAATAAATTTTAATTATTTCAACCTCAAGTTTCATTTTCAGGAAGATTTGTATCTCAGCTGATTTTTCATCTTGAAGAATTTATCAAAATATTAAGAACTTACATTGGCAGTGATGCAAGCAAGTGACAATTAAGATATGATTTATCTAGCACTGAAAGGTCTTAATCAATGTCTTAACCATCCATTGTTTTCCAAAGCCAGCCAAACTGATCTGTTTCTAATAAATGTTCTCAGGCTCCATGAAGATTCCAAGAGTTTAAAATCTGAGATGGATCAAAAAGGCCAATCTTGATGTGCTTTACCATTTGACTATAACAAATATATATTAAATACATTTCCTTTATATTACAATTTATTACACACAATAATTTCTATTTTAAACAATCTTACATCAGGTCAATTAAATCAGGTCCATGCATCATTTATAAAACACAAAATCCCCCCAATCTTAAGAAAAATGACTTTTTACTTTGTTTTTTTTAAATATATGGATTTTATGTATTAATGAGACCTTCCCAAACAGTACAAACAACCAAATCTTATCCAATCGCATTCAAGCAAAAGATTATCTAGGTATTTCCATTGGTAAGCAATGATTGCTGCTAAAAGCAGATGTAATTAAGAGAATACTTTTAAAAATAAAACTGAGGTCAAACAAGTCATATTATTAATTGCATTTTTATCCCATAAACACCAGCTACGGGGAAGCCTGGCAGTCTAAAGACCGTGAAGAAAATATAAGCTAACTCCTGCAAGGAATATAACGAAAAAAATTCTTTTTGAAACTGTATGGTTTTTTTAAATATAATCCTACTGTGATAAGATAGTTCATTGTGGTTCCATTACTGCAGTTAGCCAAGGCCAAGGAAAACAGAAAAGGGAAACAGATAAGGTAGATGGACTGCTTCAAAGGGAAGACAGGTCAAGATGACCAGGAACTGAACCCGACTTAATGGCACCTACTATTTAGGAGAAAAGAGATTAGAAACTCCTTCAGATATACCATGAAAATAGTACCACAGATGCATAAATACAAAAAATACTCTCAAGATTACTGTATCAAATTGCATGTAGAGCAGTATTGTCTGAAATTTCAAACACTTCTTCAATCTCAAGAGAAGCATAGCATTCACCAGAACTCAAGTAAGTGAAAGGCATTCATATTATTATGCCTAGATTCTTGAACAAATTATGAATCTAACATATTCTAGAGGGCAGTAATAAGTGAATTTTAAATAGAAACTGAAAGGCAATTCCTATTTATCTCTATATGCTAATAAGAACAGCATTCTAAGCAATGAGAATTTATTTCCAGCAATAATCTAATAATCCTAATTATTAATATTATCTCATTGCTAATTACTTGACTCTTGTCAGTGGACTGACAAGATCATTTACCAAATGCATCCATAAACTTATATATATGCAATTTTAACAGATGCTGCTTATTAAAAAAATAATTCCAGGCAATTAATTAGCTGATTTCAGGCATACTCACTTGCTCTTCATAACAAAGATCTAGACTTTGTAACAAACTTTTCCTAGACTTGCAACTCTTGCTCTAAGAGCAGGTGGCAGTCATGGCTAGGAAACCCTTTGCATAACTTCATGTAGTACGCCAACTGTATCCTTTCCTGGATCATTCTGTTCTTTCAGTCATTCATGCCCAGGTAATCTTCTGCTTGGATTATTGCAACATGTTCTATATGGGGATATTCTTGAAGAGTATTTGGAAGCCTCAATTGGTCCAGCAGGGATAGTTTTGGAGGTCCCTAGGGTGCCACATGTAACATCACTGTTATGCAAGTGCACTGGCTGTCAATCTGCTTCTGGGGCAATTCAAGGTGCTTGTTAACTACCTTTAAAGACTTTTATGCCATGGGTATATGACACGGGTATGAAACTCACGGCATCGCATTGCTATCATGTGACATATTGCGACATTTCCCCGGAGCTGGAGTGGGTGTGGCCTATTTGTGATGCATCCAGCCCACATGTTGCCATGTTCTTTCTGTGCCAACTCAGAAAGCTCAAACTGCCCAAGGAGCTGCTGATCCAGTTCTACAGAGAAATTATTGAGTCTGTCATCTGCACTTCTATAATTGTCTGGTTTGGCTCTGCAACCCAACAAGACATCCACAGACTTCAGACGATAATTAGAACTGCAAAAAAAACAATTGCTACCAACCTGCCTTCCATCGAGGACCTGTATACTGCATGAGTCAAAAAGAGGGCTGTGAAAATATTTACAGACCCCTTACATCCTGGACATAAACTGTTTCAACTCCTACCCTCAAAACGACGCTATAGAGTACTGCACACCAGAACAACTAGACACAAGAACAATTTTTTTCCGAATGCCATCACTCTGCTAAACAAATAATTCCCTCAACATTGTCAAACTATTTACTAAGTCTGCACTATTATTAATCTTCTCATCGTTCCCACCACCCATCTCCTTTCACTTATGACTGTATGACTGTAATTTTGTTGCTTGTATCCTTACGATTTATATTGATATTGTTTCCTGATTGCTTATTTGTACTCTATGACCATTAGTAAGTGTTGTACCTTATGATTCTTGATAAATGTATCTTTTCTTTTATGTACACTGAGAGCATATGCACCAAGACAAATTCCTTGTGTGTCCAATCACACTTGGCCAATAAAAAATTCTATTCTATTCTATTCTATTCTATTGACACCCCTCGTCTAGGGTATCTGCAGAACTGTCTTTCCCCAATGGAATTGGCTTGCCCCACTCTTGCTGGCAGAAGGGGGCCTTTTGCATATCCCAATAACCAAGGCATTTCAGCTGGTGAGATCCTGGAGAAAATCCTTTTCTGCCACAGCTCCTGCTCTTTGGAACATCTTGCCACAGAAGATAAGATCCACTCCCTCTCTTTTAGCCATCAAGAAAAACCTGACCATGCCAGCTGACATGGGGTCCTGAAGGAGAAGCTGTTGACTGGAGTTGCTTATGCACTACCCGTAATAGACAAAGCATCCCCACATCTCCCCTCCAAATTCTTGTTTTTAGTTTGTTTTATTTTTTGCTATTTTAATCAGTTTTTATATTTATAACTGAATGTTTTAAGTGTTTTATCTTGTAAGCCGCTCATAATTGCCCTGAAATGTGAGATGGGCAGCAAATAAAGTTAACATTATGCAAAACTATTTTATTGGAAGAATTATCTACACTTTCTAAATATTTGAAACTTCAAGTAGAGGATAAACATATGTATAATGTTAAAATGATTAACATATAAATGGGGGAAAAGTTTGCAATACTGAGAGGCACTCGGAAAAAGTCCAATTCATCACAGTTCAGTACTAGTTCCCCATAGAGAGCTGTTATATAAACGAGAATCGCCCTAATTCAACTACCATTTTTTTTCACTTTCTATTATTTCACAACTATAAAACATTCACTGCCCATGGAGGAAAACCTTTTTGCTATTTCCCACAGTGTTTTGGATCGGGGCCAAGATGTTTTGCTAGGATGGAAGTTCCAAGCCAAAAAGTCTCCTGCCAAAAACCAACACAAATTTCTCAATAAATTTAGACAACTTTAAAACTTAATACTGTTCTTGCTAGTCCTCCTGGTAGATGGGAGAAAGTTTGTGGCATCCCAAGTACCCCCTGAGCAAAAGTTTCTGTATCCTCAGCACACTCTCCCCCACCACACACAAACACACACACACACACACACACACACACACACACACACGATCACCTATCATCTTGCAGATGTCACCAACATCTACCCCTATCATTCCTTACAAGCCCCCCTCCAAAACGAGCCGGTGAATCTCACAGCCAGGCTTTATCCATCAAGGGGAGGCAAAGAGCGCTCAGAAATCGGCTGAGCGGAAAGCCACAACTTCTTTAGCTTCTACCGCAGCTTCTTCCCCAACCCCACCTGGCGCCCTCCCTACTTGGATTATATTCGACCACCCGACTCTCATAGCGCCGGTCGGGGATGATGGGATCTCAGGTGAAGCTCCGTAAACTCATCTAGAGGGCGCCAAACGGGGGAAGCTGCTCAACAGACACCTGTGCCATAGGCTTCTCTTGAGCAGCTCCAGAAGAATCGTCGTCGTGAGGACACTTATTCTCTCTCTCACGGGCTTCGGCAGCAGCCCTCAGCCAGGTGGCTTTGCTATCCTACCCGTCGGGATCCCTCAAACCCCCCCCCCCCCCCGGAACCGGCCTTACCTTTTCCCCTACCAGCACTCATTCACTCCCCGATCCCCTCCCACATCCAATTCGGAAAAGGCGCCCTCCTTTTGGGGTCCGGATCGCTTCCTACGAAGAACGAGGGCCCGAAACTCACCAACGTAAAATTTCCCCCTGCCTGGCCGGGGGGCGCTGCTGCTGGGTCCCCCCAGGCCGGCTTCAAGACTTCCCTCACCTGCTCCCTTACAGTTCGAATCAACAACAAGATGGCGGCGCCGGGAAGGTGGGCATTCTGCCGTCATAGCAACCGTGGCGCCCAAGGTCCACCTCCAAGGAGGCTAAACCAATCGGATGTTGATGCATTCCAAGCTTTCTATTGGTTCTCATTTTTATTGGATGACGTATCCGTCACTTCTCCAAATTCTCTGCGCCTTCTTCCCCGTCTCCGGTTTTCCAATGCACGCTGCGCAAATGTGACGAAAGCAACCTTTTTGCGGGGGCTATTTTCTATTGGCTAAGGAGGAGTGACTCACCAACCAATCACAAAAGCCTTTCGCTGCTATTCCGTATGTCCCTCTTGAGGCTGCTCTTTTAACAATTGACCTCTGAGCCTTCCTAGGAAAGTGATTCTTAAGCTAACTTTCTGCCGTTTAGCTTCTGAACTCTGGCATGACATATTTTTCATACTATCTTATCTCTTAGGAGACTTTCTAATCTAAATGTTTTACAAACTCCAGCCTTATCCGGGCTGTCAAAACCTGCCCTCTGACTAAGATTGCCTTAAATTTTACTTTTAAAAAAGTTCATAGTTTGTACCTTATGATTCTTGATGAACATATATTTTCTTTTATGTACACTGAGAGCATATGCACCAAGACAAATCCCTTGTGTGTCCAATCACACTTGGCCAATAAAAAAAAATCCTATCCTATCCTATCCTATCCTATCCTATCCTATCCTATCCTATCCTATCCTATCCTAT